>SMJT01000043.1:0-261022 GCA_004349715.1 Crucihimalaya himalaica
AAAAAAAAAAAAAAAAGAATCGAAAATATGAAGTTGCATATGCAAAATAAAAACACTCAATGAACATAACCTGATACAAGGTTACCTGATTCACACACAGATTTTCAACTTCCGGGAGAGTTCAAAGTCATCCCTGAACAAGAATTATTTTAATATCCCACTGGGGCACAACTCTATACTTATTCAAGCACCATCAAATATCAGCTATAGCTTTTAACACTATTCTGCAGATATTCTACAACAAACACTATTCTGTACATAAGACCTAAAGCATAGACAACTAGTGTGCGTACAAAAAAACGTGTTTCAAGTCCACGGTAAACATACCTTTGAAAAGAATGATCCACAGAGCTCAGGTGCTCTGTACCATCTGGTGGCAACATAGTCCTGCATCCAGTTTAGATGAAGCAAAGGGAAAGGTCAAACACACAAAATTGGAGACAGTAACAAAGACAAAGTTTAACAGTTAGCAACAATAGGTGCCCATGAGGCTGCTAACCGTCCAAAAGACTGTTGTAGGCGTATCATTGAACGAGACTCTAGCCAATCCAAAGTCGCATACTTTCAACTTGCAGTTTGCATTTGCCAGTATATTCTTTGGCTTGAGGTCACGATGATAAACATCAGCTACACCCAGGAAAAAAAAAATAATACAATTAGTTACAACCAGACAAGCAAAAACACATGCTACGGATCTCAGGTCTGAAACAATGAAAAGAATAGCACCTGTATGCATAAACTTTAAGGCACGAAGCATCTGATAAAGGAAAAACTGGTGGTGTTCACGAGTCAAATCATCATTCGCTTTAATAACTTGATGAAGATCTGATTCCATGAGCTCAAACACAACATAAATGTCTTTAAACTCCCTCTTAGAAGGAGGCAGCATAATGCTTTTAATTTCCACTATATCTGGATGCCGTAGAAGCCTAAGAAGCTTCACCTCACGGAGAATTCGAAGCGCATCAGAAATATGTTCAAAGATATCATTAATCTTCTTGATAGCAACTTTCTCTCCAGTATGTGTATCAATAGCTGCACACACAACTCCATAGCTTCCTTTACCAATAACTTCAAGAATTCGATATCGGTTAGCATCACCATACTCTGTGAAAAAATCCATCTCTTTCGTCCCCTGGTGAATCAAGCAAATTAGAGAAAGAAAAAAAACACATAAACTTTATAAAAATCCAGTAAGCTTATCCACACAACAACACAAATTCGAAGAATTCGATCCTATTATGCTCATGCAACTAAACCTTATCGCAGTTGGAAAAAGGAAAGCTTTTTTTTTGTTTGTTTGAAAAAAAAGGAAAAGACTTTCTCCTCTATTTTATATTTTGAGCCAAAGCATGATTGAGAGAGAGCAAGAGACTAACCTTCTTCACTTGATTATGTTGCATCTTCTTCAAATTTATCAACTTGAATCTTGCTTAATTGATTCGAAGAACACAAAAGACGCAAATTGAAAACTAAAACCTTCGATATAATCTCAGAAATCACGAGAACTATTTAAGAAAATGGCAAATTTTTTGAATCTCAAAAATCCAGAAATCAAAATCTCGATCGTCTTTTCGAAAAAGTAAAAAAAAAAAAACTAATTTGCTTAAAGTCCCAAAACCATACGAAACTCAACTCAAACAAAACCCAGTCTGTGAAGCAGACGAGAGAGCAGGAAAAAAAAAAAGACCTAGATCGAGCGATCGAAGAAGAAGAAGAAGAAGACGAGAGAGAGATAGAGAGAGAGAATTTAAAAATCTGAGATTTTTTTTGTTTGTTTTGAGTTTTTCTAAATTTAAATTAAAATAATTTCTAATTCTAGCAATTCTCGTGGGTACTTATTTTGCGTACGGGTGTGACAAATCCCAGATGAGTGGCGTTTTCGTTATTAAGTCACAACTTTGAGGGTAAATTTTAATGTTTTTCCCTTCACTGTTGACGACCTTTTTTGAAAATGACCCATTGGTTAAGACACCTGTTGCTGGACTTGGATCGTTTTATATTTCTTTAGTTCCGATTTTGACCCCTATCTTAAATTTTAGTTTTAATTATAGCCACATTTTTTCTCAAGTGGTCAATTTAACCCCCACGTGATAGTATCTCTCGTACCACTGAAAGGAATATAGCAACATTATTATCTACTTGATTTTGTATAATACATTTATAAAACAAATTATTCCTCGACTTTAAAAAAAAACTATTCATCGAGTGTGACTCTGAAGGAACAAGAAGTAGTTTTAGAAGATATTGGATCACACACATTTAGTTTAATTATATTGATAAAATACGAGACACGACTACTATATTATTATATATTAGGATTAATAACACCATCTTTGATAACATTTATTCCATGTAATAATTTAACTAATTAACATTGAGAAAAAGACCATCCCAAGTACCAAACAACTTGATAGTACTTGATTATATGTCGCTTATGTTTTAGTCGATTTTGTTGTGATAATAATACTAATAATACTGATATTCGCATGTCAATTTACACAAATTGGCGTTTGTATTTATTGAAAAGACCAAATATTTAGTGTCTGGCTCATATTAAAAGTTTATCACAAGGGGGTAGGAATCCATAAAAAGGTTAAGATTATGTTAATAATATTATATCTGATCTTTGATTTAATATGAAGAAAAAGAAATCAAGATTTTATTGGTTGTATTTGAAACATTCAAACATATGAGTGAGTTGCAAAGTTGGTCCACTACCTA
This sequence comes from Crucihimalaya himalaica, assembly GCA_004349715.1. Classification (NCBI taxonomy): domain Eukaryota; kingdom Viridiplantae; phylum Streptophyta; class Magnoliopsida; order Brassicales; family Brassicaceae; genus Crucihimalaya; species Crucihimalaya himalaica. The sequence goes on from SMJT01000043.1 coordinate 2,725, forward strand.
AAGCATGAAAAAGACTGTTCCACATATATAAAAACTATATATTCCACTTATATAATAGAAACTCGATTCATAAGCGGCACAAAATATCAAAATTTTCATATAATAAAATAATAAAAGGCGAATTGCTAAAATTAAACCAAAAATTGAGTTTGAATGCAAAATTAGACCCTAAATTGAAACAAATGCAAAACTAAACCTTTGGGGTATAGAAATTACATTAATCTCCTTATTTACAAACAAAAAAATAGAAACCGCAATTACAATTCTAACCTCCGCGCGAAGTAGACTTCTTTCATGACATCCATGAAGTCTGAACCGTAATTAAACCTTAGATTTAAATTAGGAAAATAATAAAAAAATATATTCAATGCAATTTCTTCTAAAGAAAATAAGATTATTGAGACTTCACCNAAGATTTAGAATGTTACACTTATACCATAAATTGAGTATCAAAAAGACCAAATACCCCTAATATTAATCTCACAATTTTAGGGGTTTCTTCAAACGATTTTGTCGAGATAGAGAAATCCATTGCCGGAAGAACACTATAATCGTTGTCGGATGTCTTCCAGAATCGTTGCCGGGATGTCTTCGCCGGAATCGTTGCTAAAGACGACAATCTCATTGCTCATTGGTGAAGACAATCCAATCCCTAATTTGTATGTCAGATTATGTGTCCTACAGTTTTCCGGTCACATAATTGGATGAAATGTCAGCTTATTATGGCTCCGCCGTCAGTTTCGTCGTCTTCAGACTTTAAACAAATGGATCTAAGGCTTCTTCTCGGTGTTCTTGAGGCGCCATTAGGTCATGTGCACGTTAGTGCTCTAGATCTCCTTCCTCACCTTAGTATCAACAAATACTCCCATGGTGAGCTTTAATTTCACTCTTGTTGCTCAAAATTAGGGTAGTGTTGGTGGATTACTATGCACAAAACAACTCGAATCCCGAAGATTTATGCTCTTTTGTCCCATAATCTAGTCTGAATTTAGCTGAATATTCTATTAATTGCATAATAATAATGGAGAGAGACTGCAAGTTTATTAAGATTTTGCTGAATTTGTTGTTGTCATTGTGTTGAGGGTGAAGTCTAATAACACATACCATTACTGTACTTGAATTTCAGGAAACTTCCTCTGCTCAGTATATCCTTCAACAGTGTACAACTGCATCAGGTGGTCAAAAGTTCAAATGTTTTTTGATTTAGCTAAAACTGTTAAGCTACGTTGTTGCTTGATTTTGCTCTGATTTATCAATGAAGTTTGATCTATGTTGTTTCTTGAATTTTATAGATTGAGGATTCTTTGATTGATGTTGTTCTCTTTAGTTTAGAATTTGGATTCATCATTGTTACAATGTTCTTTAGATCAATTCATGTGGTTCTTTAGTATATGGTTCTCTCAGCCTTTGGTTTTATTTTGATAAGGTTCTCTTAGCCTTTGGTTTCTAGTGGAATTGATTACACACTCCAGGTCCTTGTAGCTATATTTTCTATTGTATACTAACAATTTTCAATTGATGGTCTTAAGTTGATATTTTTTCTAGGAAGAATTATTGTGGGGTCTGTGCATGAGTGAGCGTGTTACTTATTCAATTTATATACTTGTGATCTCACTGTCCAAAACATGAGTTATTGTTAATTGAAGAACTTTTGTTGCAGATTAAACGTTGCACCATCACCCTTTGTGATATTCTGGTAGTGGTGGATATTGCAACAAAACTTGCATCCCTTATTGCTTGAAATTGTGAGTATTTTCCATTTTCATTCACCCATTAACATACCTAATTCACAAGCTTGAATCTTTGCATTTTTGCATCAGAGATATTTTGATTGTTATTATCTGGAAAATATGGCTTGTTTTCATTGTTTTATGTTGCATAAGGACATTACTCATAAGCAAAGGGTAAAGAAAGATGTGAAGTCATAAACCAATGAACCAACGTTCGATCGTAAGTATTTTACTCCACCCGAGGTTTGTTGTTGTAATTCGTGTTTATTTTTTGGAATTTCATTCATAGGTTAATATCATGGGGTTTCTCACAAAAATGTTGATTGGATTAAGCTTTGTTTAAAAAATTAGGAAGCATTGTTGAAAATTTAGGAAATGATTCGTAAATTTTAGGAAAACCTTCTTAAAANCCAAATATTCAAAAATCTAAAATTTTGTATCCAAATCTAATCAAATTATTTGAAAACAACTAAAAAAACTCGAGTATTTTTACATAAATTTATACAAAAATTACTAAAATACCCGAACCTGAACCCGACCCAAAATTTATAAATACTCGAACGGGTCTTAAATTTCTAAACACGAAAACCCAAAGTTACTAGATTCTTAAGCCGTTTAGAGCATATCTAATAATATATTAGATTTTAGGGGGCTAAATCGCGACGACTCTCTATAAATCTCTTGAGTGAAATTCAATTGCAAACAAAACTGACAATATTAACCTTTGATTAGCAACTCTTATTATAACCATAAAAAGTATAATGGTTGCTACGTTGTGAATCATAAAACCACTAACAATTACCCTTATGGCTTTATCAAAAGCAATAACATCATTATTTTGTAATAAATTTAAGACCGTTCGAATATTTTTAAATTTTGGGTCGGGTTCATATTCGGGTTTAGTTATTTTTGGATAGATTTACGTAAAAATACTCGAGTTTTTTTCGTTGTTTTCAAATAGTTTGGTTAGATTTGGATACAAAATTTCAGAGTTTTGAATATTTGGGTGAATCCGAACTTGAAAATACTCGAACCTGAAATTTAATAATATTCGAACGGGTCCTAAATTTCTAAACACGTAAACCCAAACCCGAACATACCCGACTCGAACCCGAGCCAAATACCCGAACGCGAAATTCTATTTTTTTTGTTTTATTTGTCACGTCAGCTGCACAGTGGCACCTAGTCAGCAGCACAGTGGCGTCTAGTCAGCTGCACAGTGGCGTCTAGTCAGCTGCACAGTGGCGTCTAGTCAGCTGCACAGTGGCGTCTAGTCAGCTGCACAATCATCAGAGTCAACCAAAAAGTCAACGAAAAGGGGTTACAACTCGAAATAAAACTTTTTAGGGGGCTAAACATTGTTTTTTAAAAACGGGTGGTTACAGACTTAACGCAAAGTTTTTTAAGGGGCTACACCCCGACGACCCTCGTCGTTTCTCTTGCACAGATGCAAACCCAGACGATGTGGAGGTGGAGAACGGCGTCCAAACTGCTTCATCAGCTGCGTTCCACGGTGCATACAGGTTCCCTTTGGTCATCTAGCATCTTGAGTTATTCGGGAGTGACGCTTGCAGAATCTTATCGAGAGAGGTTGAGAAGAAGATTTGATCCTCATGATCCTCATATGTTAGATGAAGCTCTGGATTTATTCGATAACATGATTCATCTTCATCCGCTTCACACACTGGTGGATTTTACTCAATTAGTGAATGCTATTTCCAAAATGAAACGGTATGATCATGTGATCCGTATTTGCAAGACGATGGAATCCGCAGGGATTCAAAAGGATATATACATCCTGAATCAGTTGATGAATGCTCTTTCCCACTGCTCGAATCATCTTTGCTTCTTTGTCTACCTTTGCCAAGATTTTGAAATCTGGCCAGATACCATATAGTTCACGTCTGCCATCTTGTTCAGGAAATTTTGTCTTATGGGAGATGTTTCTGATGCACTAACGTTGCTTCAGTATATGAAGGCTATGGGTTACATCTCTGTTGTGGTTTATAACAGTGCCTTTAATCTGGTTCCTCAAATGCATGTTGTACTAGACCAAATCCTTCAAGAGGGTGTTGAACCAGATGATGTTACTAAATCGACAATCATTAGCGGATACTTCAAGCGTGGTCTTACTGAAACTTTCATACAGTATCTTAGAATACTGGAGGAAGCGAACGAAGAGATTAACGTTGTCATGTACAATGCAATAATTGACTCTCTCTGCCAAAACAAACAAGTAGATGAAGCATTAGAGCTTTTTAGTGAAATGGAGGGGAAGGGAATAAGAGCAAACACTATTACATACAACTCTTACACCATAATATCCCCTTCCCATATAGCTATTGAACACTCTCATAAGTGTAATACTATATATACAAGAGGGAAACTTTCCATCCAACCAATGTGGGACTTTGTATTATAAGTTCTTATAAGCTCTTCAAGCTAACCACTTTGGACCTCAATTTCTCATTCAATTTTTACTTCAATTTTTACATGTAACTACACTATCTTATTGTGCTCATTACAAGGAATCCAAAAACTCCAAAACTCAGCCATTCTGGTGACGGACCTCACCGGAAAAGTCGCCGGAAACTTGACCGGAGCCACTTGTCCAAAATTGAAGTTCCAACACTCGAATCATCTTGCTTCTTTGTCTACCTTTGCCAAGATTTTGAAATCTGGCCATAAACCAGATACATTCACGTTTGCCATCTTGTACAGGAAATTTTGTCTTCTGGGAGATGTTTTTGTTGCACTAACGTTGCTGGAGTATATAAAGGCTATGGGTTACATCTCTGTTGTGGTTTATAACAGTGCCCTTAATCAGCTTCCTCAAATGTAGGTTGTACTAGACCAAATCCTTCAAGAGGGTGTTGAACCAGATGATGTTACTAAATCGACAATCATTAGCGGATTCTGCAAGCGTGGTCTTACTGAAACTGCCATACAGTATCTTAGAATACTGGAGGAACCGAACGAAGAGGTTAACGTTGTCATGTACAGTGTAATAATTTACTCTCTCTACCAAAACAAACAAGTAGATGAAGCATTGGAGATTTTCAGTGAAACGGAGGGGAAAGGAATAAAAGCAAACGCTATTACATACAACTCTTTAATATACAACCTCTGTCAAAATGGCAGACAAAGTTGCGCCTTAAGATTGCTGAGCGAAATGATTAACAGGAAGGTCATACCAACAACATGTACTTATAATATTTTGATGGATGATTCGAGGCATAGAGGGTTATTTCGGGGATCTAAAGAACTCTACAAAGATATGATCAAAAGTGGTATAGCTCCGGATGTTTTCACCTATACGTCTTTGATCACTTTTTAATGTAAGAAAAAACGCCTAGGTAAAGCGAGGAGTTGCTTAGATTTGATGGAGAAGGAAGGATGTTTCCCAAATGAAACGACTTATAATAGTCTAATAAATGGCTATTGCAAGGCAAAACGAATAGATGATGCGATACAACTATTTCATGAGATGTCTCAGAGAGGCATTGCACCCAACTCAGTCACTTACACTATTTTAATCGACAGTTGTTGTAAAACACGCAAAGTACAAAGAGCCATAGACTTTATCAATCTGATGGCTTCACGTACGGACATTATTGGAGATTTTTATCTCTGGAATGCATCGCTAGCTTGTTTGTTCACTGCTGGCAAAATCGACCAGGCTTTTGGATATTTTGATTCTGTGGAAAAGTGGGTAATTGTTAACAGTATCATTTATACTACGTAATCAATGGGTTGTACAAGGCTGGTAGAAGGGATGAAGCATGGGATTTGTTTTGTAGTCTCTTGCACAAAGGAGTGAAGCTCGACGTTAAGTTGTATAATTGCCTCATGAAGTGGTTGTTGAAGATTGAAGACCTGTCAAAAGCAAAGAAATTGGCTGAAAAAATGAGGGAGGATGGGCCTGCGCCTAATGGTTGAAGGAATTATCACAAATCTAGCTTGTTATCCCTTGGAGGCAAATTCTTTTCTCTGTTTTTTTTTCTTTTTCACCATTTCCTATGTTTTCTAAGTGTTTCACACATTCACAAACACAGAAACACGTGAAACCCTTTTTTGTCTCTTATTTTTTTAGCCGTCCACTGTGTGAAACTTTGTTATTCTATAAACAAACGAATCCAAAACTTGAATCTTTTGGTGGTTTTGTGGTGGCGATTGCTGCAGCGTCGTCGTTTAGTATAATAACCTGCAAGAATCAAGAAAAATAGAGAAAAAATTGAAAATTGTCACTTATTCAATAGACAAGATGAATCATTTTTTTTTTGGATGTTTGTTAAAAAGATCTAACAAATACAAAACTTGACATTAGTATTGGCAGATGTCCTTTATGGTAAAAGAGGACTAAAACTACAAAAAAAAACAGAGCAATCTTTTCTATTTACCTAATACTGATAAACTACTTTAAATAACTTATCAATAAACCAATCTCTCCTATTTTGTGAACCTTATCAATAAACCATCCACATCAGCTTTTTGAGAACTGTTCTGAGATTGCACGTAAGACGATTAAAGAAGAAAATTAAAATCATTTGACAATTCATTAAAATCAGATTTTTTTTCCTTAATTATTTAACATCTAAAAGGCTATTTGACTTGGCCCACGAAAACATGATATGTAGTCTTCTTCTTAGATTTTTTTTTTCCTTTTTGGTTCACAACTTTTTTTTTTTATTCACATCTTCTTCGACGATAATATTTATAACTATCATTAGCGTCGCTTCCTCTTCTTCTCACGGCGCCGTTACACACAAAACATTCCCCGCTTCGTTGTCTTCAATTATTCGTTATCTTCAATTCGATTCTCTTCTTCTCACACCGCTGTTACGCACAAAATCCTCTCCACTTCGTCAGTCTTCAATTATTCGTTGTCTTCAATTCAATTATAATGTTATGAAGATTTGAGCGAATCGATCCATCTTCTTCATAACGGCGATATCGAACCATCTCCTCCATAGAATTATGTGTACATGCTTAAATATTCATTAGACATATCGTTCTTCTTCTTCTTCCTAATTCGTTTCCGGTGGGATTCATTGATTTCGCGTATATAGCTTTTTTGCTCTATTCAATTTCCACCTCTAGGGTTTTGGTTTGCTCCCTGATTTAGGTCTCTTGTGAGTTCTATGGCCCCAGATGGCGTTGAAGAGCCGGAGTATTAGAGTGATCCCAAGGACTTGAACCACTCTTTGGCTACGGAGTAGAGAAGCTAGCGATGATGAGGAAGATGGTGAGAACAGGGTTGGAAATCACACTGAATCCGATGAACATAGTGAACCATCTAGGACTCCAAGTACACATGTGCGGTGATTGGTTAATGCTCAAGGAGTGAGGTAAACCAAAATGTGTCATTCGGATCCCACATCTACTCCATTAGCGCTTAAGAAGTCTTTTGCCTCTGCAAGATATTTGATTTAACACTTTCCCTTCAGATTCGCAGATGGTTTTCGATTTGGACTTGTTGTTGAGGTATGTCCATACACATAGGCCTACATATTGTTAGGAAATTACGCCGAATTTCCGATAAATCAGAAATATAAGAACGATAAGACACACTCAATTTGTTAACGGAGTTCGTCCAAATTTTCCTACGTCTCCGGACCTGCTATAGATCTTTCTTTTAATATCGGAAGAAATTTTTACACCGCTATCAACTCTCACCCGATCCCAAATACACTCAAGAAATTACTCTTAATTTCTTATAAAGAAAAAAATAGAAAATTTTTATTTTTATTTTTGGGATAATTTTGGGGGTCGTATTCCCCTCGAAACTTTCCGTTAAGTGTGTAACCACACGATTTTCAAAACTCAATGTTTAACCCCACATAAACTTCTATTTCGAGGTGTAACCACATCTTAAACTTTTATTGGAGTTTAAACCTCAACTTGTTGACTTTTGACGGTTTGACTAACGAAAATAAGTAAACTTGTGACAGATCATTAACGGAAATAATTAAACTGACGCAGATACTTAACATACATCGGATTTCCTTTAACCAAAAGTCAAATTAACCGGTTTACAAAAAAATTTCGACCAAAATACATTTTTTTAAACCGATGGCCACATAAAAACAGACCCAGGCCTAAACCTACATAAACTAGACTACTTAAACCCCACCTAAACCCCTCTTTTCTTCTATCCACTTAATCTACCACCTGTGACATGGGTTGTTGACTTCCTGAAGCTTCATCATGAGCCTGCAACATTTAATAACATCAAAAACATCACAACCAAACCAAACAACCACCATTTGCAACATTTAATATCATCAATAACCAGCAAATCATCAACCACATAAGGACAAAGACAAAGAAGAGCTAACCTTATCTGCTCTTCTGCCACATGACCTAGCATTGTGACCAGCTCCACCACACTTCTTGCAATGCATTGTACGTGTCTTGATTGTTGCTGACTCCACTTGTTTATCTTGTTTCTGCTTCTTTTTCTTCTTCTTGGATTGAGACTCGTTTTTTCCCTTTTTCCTTTTCTCTTTCTTAGATCTCTTCTTCCTTCCACATTGCTGTGGTTGAGGAACTGCAGTCACTAATACCATGTCACCTGTACTCCAATGGCTTGGTCCTTTTTGTGGATTGATATTTTCAGAGTACAAGTTTTTCACCCTTTCTGTTAGAAACCAATCAGACACATAATCATCTGGATTAAGTGTCTTCTTCAACATAACCCCATAAGCATGCTCACACGTGATCCCACAGATCTGTTACTTGCAACAGCTACATTCCCTCTTATTCAAGTCAATCTTCTCACAGTCATAACCAAGTTGAACCTCAAAAATACCACTAGTACCTGGATAGAGTACACACCTTGAAGCATCCATATGTTCTGCATCAGAAATTGCTGAACATATGATGTGAACTTGCCTCTGTACCTATCTGCAGCAACTGATCTCTCACTTATACGCACCATAGTCTGTCTCCTGATGGTCTCTAACATAGGTATGATTGGTTTTTCTCTTGCTGACACAATGGAATTGTTGAATGACTCAACTGAATTGTTCTCTACATCTTCATAGCACTTCCCATCTATCTTGTAAAAGGCTCTGCACCAACTCTGTGGGTTGGACCACATCACATCATTGTACACATCTACATCATACTCTTCAAGCCTTTTCAAGTTTTCCAGGTACTCTTTGTTGTTGTAGCTCCATGCCAACTGCCAGATAAACGCCTTCATTTCCATTTTTTTCCCATGATTCTTCTTCAAATTCCCGTAAATGTGTCTAACACATTTCCTATGCTCAACTTGTGGAAGCTCTTTTGCAACAGCATTGATCAGTCCCTGCAAAAACCAAAACCAGATTACAATTCAAAACCAAATTAAGAACCATATACAAACAATTAGAAGAAAGAGAAAATCTCATACCTTTTGTCTATCAGAGATTAAGGCATAACCATCTCCATCATTCAGATCCAAATCCTTCTTTATCAACCTTATAAACTATAACCAGTTGTTCTCAATCTCCACCTTCACAACAGTCCATGCTATAGGGTAGATCCTATTTTCACCATCTCGGCCTTGAGCAACTAACAACTGACCCTGAGTTTTGTTTCTGAGGAAAGTACCATCCACTCCTATAATTGGCCGACAATTCTGCTTCCATAAGGTTTTCAGTGTGTGGAAGCACACATAAAACCTATCAAAAACATTTTCACCTTTTGGCCCTGGAAGTGTTTCAAGAACTACACTTGATTCTGCATTTGAATCCTTGATCTCCTTGCAATACCCCCAGAAATGTGCAAACTGATTTTCATACTCTTGCTCAATCCACTTTAGAGCTTTCTTCCTCGCTTATTGACATTGATTTCGTGTCACAGTTATATTAAACTGCTCCTTAATGAGTTGTTGTATCATCATAGGCAACATGACATTCGGTTTGTCTCTTATCTTGTCCAAGAACAGAGTAGCAATTACTGGATTGGTGATCATTTGACATGCTCCATCTCTGTTACATGTGTGATCATCACCATCATATCTTGCAGTATCAAATCTTGTCTCCTCCCATTTATTCCTCCTTGATTGTAAAGAACAGTAGATCCTCCAATCACAGCTTTCAGAAGCACACCTATACTCTAGCTTAGTATGATCCCACCTAGTTTGCTTGATGTTGCGGCCATTATTGAGAGCATAATCCAAGACAACCTCTTTGAATGCTGCACCAGTACTAAACACTTGTCCAAAGTACAATTGTCCATCACCTCTTCTTCTAATCTTGTGTCTTCTATTGGAAGAAACTAGTTTGACTTGATCATTGCCATCCTCATTTTCAATGTCGCTGTCAGGATAAACATTATGACGGAGAGCAACTTCATCCTTGAACTGAGCAACATCATCTTCAATCTCTAATTGAAACCTATCCATAATTTCACTAGATGCAACACTACCAGAATCGTCTTCAGAATCAGACCCTTCACTTGGTTCTTCAGCCGGAAAAGCATAATCTGGATCAGAAGGATCACTCTCTTCTTCTAACAACTGCCTAATTCCTGATTATGTTCTATCTATTTCTGGTTCTTCGTCATTGTAATAAGAGAATCAAGTTAGGTTTTGAAATTAAACGCAATGAGATAGAAATTAAGGGGGTCGAAATTGGGTTTGAAATCGAAACACAAACATTCACAACCAAAATCGAATCAAAATTAATTTCCAAATCAAAATCGAATTCGATTTCTAACCCTAAAAACCCAAATCGAAAGGGTTATAATCCGTAATCCAAATTGGGGGTTTAGGGGTTCCAACCGAGATTCACAACCAAAACGATTGAACAAACAAATCTAACCTAAATCGAAACCAATCTCTTACCTCACTTCAACGCTTCCCTCTGACTCCATGCTTCTTGTTGGGGATTTCTGGGTTCGACGACATGCCTAAGCTGTTGTGTTCCTCTCTGTTCGACGAGATGGGCTCGACATAAGGTTTGGTTTCTCAGAGTTTGAAGGATTCGAACGAAGAGGAGAGAAGAGATTAGGGTTTGTCGTTTCAAATGATTTGAGAATCGAGTTTAATTTTGGGGATTTTGTTTGTTTGATTTTAATTTTGGTTCGGTTCGGTTTAATGGCTTCAAAACTGGTAAATGTTAATTTTGGTTTTAATTTTAATTTTGGTTTACCAAATCTAATTTACGTTAATGATCTGTCACTGGTTTACTTATTTTCGTTAGTCAAACCGTCAAAAGTCAACAAGTTGGGGTTTAAACTCCAATAAAAGTTTAAGATGTGGTTACACCTCGAAATGGAAGTTTATGTGGGGTTAAACTAAGGGTGGCAAACGGGCCGGCCCGCGTCCATTTGGCCCGCCCCGCCGTGGGCATTTATTTTTTTGGGATCATAGCGGGCCGGCCCATTAAGACCGCAGACCAAATGGACATGTCCATGCCCAACCCGCAAAACCCAACGGGTTAATGGGCCGGACCGCGGTCTTCTTATTGTTTTTTCGTAAGCAGAACAAAACCAAAAAAAAACACAACAGTTACGCGTAAAAAAGACTGTACTGTTACTGTCTCGATCATTCCAGATTCGGTCATGATGAATCAAGAAACTCAGTTTTTTTGATCAAAACAAAGAATCAGTTTCTTGAAGTAGAAGCTTATGTATATATAAAGATTAGTAGATATGTATGTATATAGTAGACATGAATAAGTTCGGACATAAACTAGTTTGGAAAAATAGAGCTCCACAACTACACAAAATCATCAACGACCAAGAGAAAGAAAAATAACAGAGTTCGCTTCAAACCCAACTCTTATAAGTAGAACTTTGTAATGAGCATTGTTTGTGTTTTAAGAGAGCAGGAGTGAGAGAGAGAGAAGTGACCTTTGGAGGCAGTGGAGGAGAGAGAAGTAGGGAGACAGAGAAGAAGAGCAAAGAGAAAGAGCTTGAGAGCCATTAGAGACTGCAGAAACCAAAACTGAAGAGCTTTTTTTTTTTAATTATTGCTTCTGCATCAACTTCTTATGTTGCTTTTCATGAATGGTCTTGTTTTGTGTGTTTCTTCTCCTATAAATAACACTAACGATCCAACAGAGCAACTATATTAATTACACCCACATGTGTCTAAATATTGCATCTCTCTCGCTCTCTCTTTTTCATCCCCAAATCGTAAAACAGCAAAAAGATCTCGACAAATTAAAACTTGAACTCCATGAACTAGCGTTAGAGCCTCGACGATGCGTTTATCAAATAAGACTTACTGTGTGAATAGCTTTAGAGGCAAACATATAAAAGGATCGATGAATCTTTCTTTATCTGCTATATCAAATTAAATTNTAGTCGTTGGCGGCTAATCAGAATCGTCCATATTTGGTACTCAATTTTTATTTAACATTTAAAGTATCACTTTCTGATGATGCCATCTCGAGCTGAGTTTATAATATATATTAATGCCGACAATAATCGAGGGACCAGAGATCGGCCTCACAATTATAGTTATTTTTTAGGGATTTTTACAAAATCTACCACTTTATTTATTAGGTTTTTATTAATCTACTATTTTGGACAAATTTTTTTGAAACTACCGTAATCTTGTGGTAGTGTGTTGAAAACTGCACGAGATTACTTTTATAGTATGTGTTTTATAGGAGGCGCTTGATGATTTGGTTTTGTCAGGGAAATGTCTAATCGGTAAGGTGAGCAGATAAAGCGGAGACTGTTAAGAAATTATGCCGAATTTCCGATAAATCAGAAATATGAGAACGATAAAACACATTCAATATGTTAACGGAGTTCGACCAAATTTGCCTACGTCTCCGGACCTGCTATAGATCTTTTTACTAATATCGGAAGAAATTTTTACACCGCTATCAACTCTCACCCGATCCCAAATACACTCAAGAAATTACTCTTAATTTCTTATAAAGAAAAAGAAGAACTTTCTCTTAATTTCTCCCTCGCGCCTTTCTTCTCCTTTCTCCTTCTTTCTCTCTGTGTTTTTTCTTGTTTTTGGGATGATTTTGGAGATGAGTTTAATCAACTATTTATAGGAGAAGATGAGGTTTGGTGAGCCAACAAATGTTGAAGAAAACAAACCTCCATTGTTGAATTTAACAATCTCTATTGTTAAATTTAGCAACCTCCATTGTTGAATTTAGAAGTTCTAGAATTTTGACTAACAATCTCCCACTTGAAGACTGATTTCAATCTGTCTTCACACCTTGATCAATGTAGCAGGTCTTCTTGGCTTATTATTCTAATAAGCTAACTAAGATTGCACATAACCTCAGCTTATCGTATGGCACGACCTTCGTTAGCATGTCTGCCAGATTCTTACTTCCTGGGATCTTTTCAAGCACTAACACTCCATCTTCCAAAGCTGATCTTATAAAATGATATCGAAGTTGTATGTGCTTTGTCCGAGCGTGGTAAACCGGGTTCTTTGCTAAATCAATGGCACTCTTACTATCACAATACAACACACTTTTGTTTTTGTCATGGCCTAACTCTTGTACAAATGATTGTAACCACATCATCTCCTTTGTTGCCTCTGTTACCGCAACATACTCAGCTTCACAACTTGATAAAGCTACAATTTTTTGTAACTTTGAAACCCAACAAATTGCAGTACCACCAAAAGTGTAGACATACCCGGATGTGCTCTTCCTACTGTCAGTGTCACCTCCATTGTCAGCATCAACATATCCCTTTAATCCTATCTCAGACTTCATGAAACATAGCGATAAACTTGGATTCCCTTTCATATACCTGAGAATCCACTTAACAGCCTCCCAATGTTCCTTGCCTGGATTGTTCATATATCTGCTAACGACTCCCACTGCATGTGCAATGTCTGGCCTTGTACATACCATCGCGTACATCAGGCTACCAATAGCAGAGGCATATAGAACTTTATCCATATATGCCATCTCCTCTTCAGTCACTGGGGACTGATCTCTAGATAACCGAAAGTGACTTGCCAGTGAACTTGCCAGTGGAGTACTGACTGGCTTCGCGTCATCCATGTTAAACCTCTTGAGGATTTTCTTCATATACTCCTCTTGTGATAACTTAAGACCCTCCTTGCTTCTACTAATTCTCATCCCAAGAATTTGTTTTGTTTCTCCTAGGTCTTTCATCGCAAACTCTTCTAAGAGTTTTGTCTTCAATTTATTGATCTCTTGCAAGTTTGCTCCCACTATCAGCATGTCATCAACATACAAAAGCATTTTCAAGTAGGACCCTTCAAGCTTCTTGAAGTAACAACAGTGGTCAGCCTCACACCTCAAGAAACCAGCACCTTTTATAAAACTGTCAAACCTTTTATACCACTGTCTTGGAGCTTGTTTCAAGCCATACAAACTCCTTTGAAGCTTACATACTAGCTTCTCCTTTCCTTTGACCTCAAAGCCTTCGGGTTGCTTCATGTAGATTTCTTCATCTAAATCATCGTGAAATTATGTTGTCTTCACATCCATCTGTTTAAGATGTAAATCTTCCTTTGCTACCAGCCCAAGAACAGTTTTGATTGTCACCAACTTGACTACAGGAGAAAATATTTTTGTGTAGTCAATGCCTTCTTTTTGTTGGAACCCTTTTACAATAAGTCTTGCTTTATAACGATTGCTTCCATCATGTTCTTCTTTTATTCGGTATACCCATTTGTTATGCAATGCTTTTTTTTCCTTTGGCAGTTCAGCTAACTCCCACGTATGATTGGACATCAACGAGTCCATCTCATCATTCATTGCAAGCTTCTACTTAATGGATTCATCAACTTGCATTGCTTCCTCATAACATTCAGGCTCACTACTATCTGTGAGCAGAATATAGTTGAGTGATGGAGAATATCTTACTGTAGGCTTGATGATTTTGCTTGACCGTTGTAACACTATGACTAGTGTATGTGGGACTTCTTCAGAATCATCATGCTCATTTACCTCGTTGTCTTCTTCTTGAACAACATGTTCTCCTACTATTGTAGTATCATGTTGCAATTCTGGTGCCAGAGTATCTCCCAGATCAATAGCTCTAGACTCCTTCGTTTCTTCCACTTGTTATGCAATGCTTTTTTCTCCTTTGGCAGTTCAGCTAACTCCCTCGTATGATTGGACATCAACGAGTCCATCTCATCATTCATTGCAAGCTCCCACTTAATGGATTCATCAACTTGCATTGCTTCCTCATAACATTCAGGCTCACCACTATCTGTGAGCAGAATATAGTTGAGTGATGGAGAATATCTTACTATAGGCTTGATGATTCTGCTTGACCGTCGTAACTCAGTGACTGGTGAATGTGGGACCTCTTCAGAATCATCATGCTCATTTGCCTCGTTGTCTTCTTCTTGAACAACATGTTCTCCTATTGTTGTAGTATCCTGTTACAATTCTGGTGATAGAGTATCTCCCAGATCAATAGCTCTAAACTCCTTCGTTTCTGAGCTTCCTTTTAGCTTATCCTTGTACAATGCTTCTTTGTTGAACACAACATTCTTGCTTTGGATGATCTTCCTATTTTCATCATCCCAAAACCGGTAACCAAACTCCGTGTCACCATAACCAATGAAGTAACACTTCTTAGATTTTGCATCAAGTTTACTTCTTGCAGCATCATCAACGTGAACATAAGCTAAGCAACCAAATACTTTTAGAAAAGTAAGATTTACTTTCTTGCCGCTCCAAACTTCTTCAAGGATCTTGAATCCCAATGAAACAGACGGTCCTCTGTTTATTAAGAAGGTTGCGGTATTGATTGCATCTGCCCAGAATGTCTTGGGCAATCCACAATGTTTCATGCTCCTTGCACGTTCATTCAGGGTCCGGTTCATCCTTTCTGCTATTCCATTTTGTTGAGGCGTTCCAGGAATAGTCTTCTGCATCTTGTCCCATTATCAGCGCAGTATCTTCTGAACTCCTCGCTGATATATTCTCCGCCTTTATCAGACCTTAGACACTTTAACTTGAGATTCATCTCAATCTCAACCATGGTTTTCTATCTTTTGAAAACCGAAAACACTTCATATTTATTCTTCATGAAGTAGACCCATACCTTCCTTGTGGAGTCATCAATAAAGGTCACATAGTAGTATGAACCTCCCAATGTTGCGACAGAAGCGGGTCCCCATACATCAGTGTGCACTAGTTCCAACTTCTCAGATTTTGGCTCTCTTTCTTCTTTTGAGAAACTAACCCGTTTCTGTTTTCCAAGGGTGCAACTTTCACACATCTCATGATCAACCGTCTTTAGATCTGGAAACACGCCATTTGATACCATAAGCTTCATGCCTTTCTCACTCATGTGTCCCAACCTACAATGCCACAACTTAGTTTGTTTGGCACTCTCGACAACATCAATTGTGTCTTGATGACTCATCGTTATATAAAGAGTGCCTCTTTTATGACCTCTAGCAACCACCATAGAGCCTTTCTTTACTTTCCATTCTCCACCACCAAAGTTGACATTGTGCCCCGTATCATCAAGTTGTCCTACTGAGATAAGATTTCACATCAGCTTTGACACATGTCTAACCTTTGTGATCTTCCACACTCGTCCATCTGACATCTTCAAATTGATATCTCCAATACCAATGATATCCAAAGGTAAACCATCAGCTAGATATACCTTTCCATTGTTGTCTTCCTTCTTTGGTGGTGCCCAACAATTCTTTTTGATGTGGCATGTCTTTCCCCAATTCCAACATTCAGTAGGCTGCTTGAATTTGGAATGACCCCTTCCATTCCTTGACTTCGATCTGCCCCTGCTCCGGTTGTTTTTGTCTTGGCTTCTACCTCTGTTTTCCACGTTGAAAGCAGAGCTCATTAATGTTTCCCCAGTATCTATCCTACGAACTTCTTCAAAAAGGATACAATCTCGAACATCATTGACTTTAAGCTTTTGGGTACCCACAGAATTACTAACCGCTGCCCTCATTGGCTCCCAGCTTTTTGGCAGAGATGCTAACAGAATCAGTGCTCGTACTTCATCTTCAAACTCGATTTCAACGGAAGACAATTGGTTGACAATCGGGTTGAATTCATTTACATGTGTTGCAACATGGCCACCTTCTTCCATCTTCAAGTGGAAGAGTTTCTTCATGAGAAACACCTTAATATTAGCCGAAGGTTTCTCATACATATCCGATAGAACTTTCATGAGACCTTCTGTGGTCTTCTCCTTCGCAACGTTGTGAGCAACGTTTTTCGACAGTGTTAACGTGATAACACCTAGAACCTGCCGATCAAGGAGATCCCAGTCTTCTTGATCCATCTTCTCAGGTTTCTTGCTCAGTGGTTGATGAAGCTTCCTTCCGTACATATAATCTTCAATTTGCATTCTCCAAAATGCATAATCTGTACCGTCAAATTTCCCGATACCGTGTGCCGAACCATCTTTGCCTCCCATCGTTTCTGATTATTTTGCGAACCACCGTGTATTTGAACACCTCCGTCGACAAACCGATATTGACAACAATTTTACTATTCACGTGAATAGTACTCTCGCAAAAAAAATTTTTTTTTTTTTTTTTTTTGAGAAATTTTTTCTGATGTGGAAGATCAGTCTATGCTGCAACCACAGAGCATACTGAGAATTTCAAAAAAAAAATCACGAACAAGGTTCTGATACCAGTTGTTAGGAATTTAACCGTTAAAATTCCGATAAATCAGAACTACGAGAAGATTAAAGACACACTCAATTTGTTAACGGAGTTCGGCCAATCGTGCCTACGTCTCCGGACCTGCTACAAATCTTTTTATTATCAACTCGGGAAATTTTACAACACTCACAACTCACCCAAATACACTCGAGAAAATTACTCTTTTAATTTTCTTACAAAGTAGAACTAAAGAAGATTTTTTTTTTTTTTTTTTTTCTTCTCCTCTCTTGTGTTTCTTCTTGTTTTGGGATGGATTTCTTTTTCTCAAAACCTTGGTATTTATAGGAAGTGTGGGGGTTGGTGAGAGCCACATTTTGTTGAAAATCCAACCCATTCAACAACCCATTCAACAACCCATTCACCAAACCCATGACTAACAACTTACTCATACTGCAGTAGCAGAATATGATGAACTAGACGGAAAAAAAAAAAAACTGAAAACATAATAAACCAAACTAAAACCACATAATTAAAGACACATTACGAGTTAAAGTCTTGTACCAAAAGTGATATGCAGCTAACTAAGAGGTGAGATTAGGACCTTCAATCACCTTCAAACGCAAAGCCACTGCTTTGTCATCCGACATCCACATAGTTTCCCCAAGTTCATGGTCATTCCGATCGCAGACAATGAATTTGCCTCCCATTCTCTCTGTGTATGAATAGAGTCTATCTACCATCTGATAAAGACTCAACACGTTTCTGTTGAGCCCGGGAACAAAAAACACATTCTTGATCGTCTTCTTCTTCCCTGCCTTCATCCTAATCTTAACACTTCCTCTTCCTTCAACCATAAGAAATGTTCCATCAACCAATCCAACCTTAGCTTTGAATGTTCTGTCTAGAGTAGTGAAATACTTCTCGTATGGAGTCATATGGTTCGTGGCAGCCGCATATATCATCCAAATATCCTCATCATATGTTTTTTCACTTAAAGCTACCGGCGTTGACAGTATATATTCAACTTCGATTTCTTCTTCTTCTTCATATATCTGATTCATCATAATGTTGCAGTTTTCTATGTTGTGAGTGTTCTTGTAGCACACGCAACACCACTTCTCAGACTTTGACTTAAGCCTCAAGTTCTTCAATAGTCCAAGGAGAACTTCCTCATTTACTGACTCAAATTCATATCCATTGAGATAGAAATACTCAACAAGACTCTTAGCAGTCATATTATGAACGTTCATGAGCTCGTCCAAGATTGAATGTACACCATCGTAAGACCCTGAGAGAGATCCGAACACCTTCTGGCAAATCTGGTTATCAGATTTCTGAATCTTCAAAAGACGCAACTGGTCTACGATTTCCAAAACCCTATCTAAGAATGACTCAAACGATTCTTTCTCATTAATCTTAACTTCTTGGAACTGCTTCTCTAATCTACGTAGCTTCGCTTGTTCGTTACCTTTTAGAAGCAAATCCCAAACATCTTTGGCTGAAGAAACAGAGAGAGTCTTCCTGAAAGACAAATCCGCGAGAGAAGAAGATTGCAAAATCTGAAGCGCTTTCATGTCTTTCACGACGAGATCTCTCCATTTTGATAGATCTTCGGGTTGAATCTTCGATGCTAACTTTGGAATCTTCGATGGGTCAGGTGGGACTCCGTTCTCGACAACATCCCAAAGTCCTTTCTCGATCAGTGTAGTTTTCGTGATGGGAGCCCAGATTTCGTAGTCAAAGTCATCGGAAACAGCGTCTCGTTGTTGATTCGCCGCCGCCGCCATAGCCGTAACGTAAGGTGTCAGAGATTCTTTAAACTTAGCTTTCTCTATATTCTCTCGGAGAATGTGAATGGTTTATTCGATTAGCTCACCCGAACAGTTTCTATTTATACTGTCAGATTAAGCTTAACCGTAAACCCTAAGTTACACTATGATCGGTTTAAAGGTAGACATTTTGATTTTAGACTCGGTTTTGGTTCTATTCCTTTTAAGGCAATTAGATATTTATCTAATTTTATACTATATCAAAAAAAGAAGTCAAAAGTGTTCTCATCACTCCTAAAAATGAATAATTATACTTTTATCATTAATGAATTTACTTAATTAAAAAGTAGATTTAAAAAAAAAATCTAAAATATAATTTTCGAGATAAATTAGTATACACTTTACATTTTTATGATACATTAAGTTAAAATCTTTCAGAAAATATTAAATATATATTTTTAGGGCGGATAAATGTGATATAAAGTTTATATGTATTTTTAACATTTATGAAATAAATGTTTAGTGTGTATTTTCTAAACAATATTTCTTACGATATATATGAAATTTTTTTAATAGTTTCGAATTATTCAAGGGAGTTTCTTGAATCGGTTCTAGTTCATATTTTCAAGGGATATCGAACTTAATTAAATTGTTTCAATTTTTATGGGGTGTTAATCCGGTTAGGCAATTCGAAATTGTATAGTGATTCAACCAAAGGTAATTGAGTGAAAAAAGTATACGGCTCAGCTTCGCTCTTACCTTCGATATAATATAATTTATATGATCTTACCTTGCCTTTCCTGTAGTTAAATTAGTGCATTCTTGATTAAATAAAAGTTAAACCACAAATAAACATCCCAAAAACGGCTGCACTAATAATGTAACACATTGATTTTAGGATAGGTTAAGTTAACTTTTTGATAGAGTAATCCATTGATTCAAAGTTAAAACTAGAGTTGCCTTACTTTTGTAATTTTTATATTTGTAGAATACATTTAAACTTTCTGATCAACCACATTTGAGAAAAGAAAATTTTGGCTTACATAAGCACTGAATATTCGTACCCAGAAAACACAGTAATCCAAACTATTCAAAAAAAAACTAGCTACGGGACTAAACCCATATTAGAACAAAGAAACAAAATTGAAAAACCAAATAAACCGGACCAGATCCATCGATCTGTTCGGTTCTGCCTCTAAAATGAAACTTGATATTATGCAATTCTCGTCTTGCTTTGAAATTTACCTTCAACCACCTTGAGGCGCAAGCAAAAGCCTCTTTTTTCCCAAGTGTTTTCACCACCAAAATATACCCCAGTCGTCCAATCCCATACACTGAATATTTTATATTCCCTAGAAACTTCAAAGCCGCTCTTCTTCAGCTAAGAAACACTAAACGCGTTTCCCACGATCCCCGAACGTAAAGCACATTCTTGATCGTTCTATTACCCTTCTTGGTCTCGAAAGTCACATCTCCACTTCCTTCTGCCATGACCATGATGGTGGTGGTACTATCTTCAGATATGAATTTGACCTTCGCTTTGCGTGATCTGTCTAAAGTAGTGAAAAACTTCTCATATGGAGTCATATGGTTCGAGTTAGTGGAGCTTAACAACCAAATATTCTCATCAAAAGTGTAATCTTTAAAACACTCAGCTACGTGATCAAATACTTGGTCGTTTAGCATATAGCAAAGTTCCTTAGCCGAAGTAGCCGAGAGTCTTTCTAAAAATAGAATCTGTGAGAGCAGATTGCAATATTTGGAGTGCTTTCATGTCTTTTCTCACAAGTTCTCTCCATCTGAAAGCTCTTCGACTTGAAGTTTCTCTGCTAACTCTGGATCCTTTGATGGATCCGGAGGGACTCCATTCGCAACATCCCAAAGTCCTTTCTCCGTTAGGGTTGTTTTCATCGTCGCCGACCAGACTTCAAAGTTTAGGTCATCTGCAATAATGTTATGTAGAATCGTCGGTCTTCTCGCCGTTGACGATTCAATCCCGCCGCTCATTATCAACCCTATATTCATTTTTGTAGCTCCGATAAAACGAATAAACTGTAACTATCTCTTTATATATTTAAGGATGTTGTTGGATTGAAAAGCCCAGCCCAGCCCAGCACGAATTCGAATTGAGCCTGCTTACCAGTTACAATTTGAATAATCATATTCACTAGTTCCTGATGCGTGTTAAATTATTATGATTACATTCATCAAAATTTACTCTTAGAATGTTAAATTAATATGATTGATGTCAAAAGAATATGACTAAATTTAAATACACTCTTCGGTTTGGATATAATTTGAATGAGTTTATTCCAAAGGATTTGGTTAAGTCTGGTTCAATTTAATTGAATTAATCCGGTTAAGTTATTATTAACCCTACACCACATGCAAGTTTCTCTCCAACGCTAGTCGACAAGAATGGTTGATGGTTTTGACTTGTGATTAAAACCTAACCACGCCAAGATGATTTACTACACAAAGACTTATTAACATAGGCACTCGATATATATGTTGTTAACCAAAGCACAGTCGCAGCATACAGTAGTCCAAGACATTTTCCTGAAAACTAGATTAATACCAAAATGGTCCAAACTGGAAAACCGAATAACACGAACCAAATCTAGTAATTAAGAGGTGAGATTACCTTCAACCACTTGCAAACGCAGAAAAAAGGCTCTCTCTTCGTCCCACAAGGATTCACCAAATAACATCCCAGTCTGATCCTTTAGAGTGCATTTGCGAACGCTCATTTCAATTCCATAGCCTAATTGTGCCAGCTGACCAACACTCAACACGTTTCTGTCGATCCCGGGAACATAAAGCACATTCTTGATCGTCCCTTAATTTATTGGTCATGAACCTGACATCTCCCATTCCTTCAGACATGGTAGAATGACCGAAGATGAATTTGATCTTAGCTCTGTGTGTCCTGTCTAAATTGGTGAAATACTTGATATATGGGGTCATATGGTTAGAGGTGGTGGTGTATATCATCCACATATCCTTATCAAATGTAACAGGACCAACATTGAAAGCTAGCATTTCATACTCAGGTAATGCTTCTTTCTTCTTTCTGTTGCTACAGTCTTTGAAAACATGCTCTTTTGCTCCACAAAGAATACACTCTCCTCTTTCATGCCTAGATCTCATGACCCTTTTCGAATCCACTTGTGATGATGAGCTGATACGTTCTCCTTCTTTCATCTTAACTTGTTCCAGTTTCTTCTCTAGCTTGGCTTGTTCGTTAGCTTCTTTCAGCAAATCCCAAAGATCTTTGGCTGATGCAGTCTCGAGTGTCGATCTGAATACCGATTCTGGGAGAGAAGATTGCAAAATCTGAAGCGCTTTTGTGTCTTTTCCCACAAAATCTCTCCATTTTGAAAGATCTTCCGGTTGAATCTTCGTAGCTAGATCTGGAATCTTCGATGGATCAGGCGGGATTCCATTTTCAACAACATCCCAAAGTCCTTTCTCAGTTAGAGAAGTTTTCACGATTGGAGCCCATACTTCATAGTTAAGGTCACCGGAAATAGCGTCTTGTAGAGTCGGTACCTTCGCCGCCGCCATAGCCGGCGATTCTTGACCTTCTTCTCTGTATATTCCTCTTGGAGAAGACGAACGGTTTTGTTCCCTTTGCTCCGACACTTTCCTTCTATTTATATATAGCCAAACCGTAAACCCTAATCCCAACGTGAACCGGATATTAAATATTGCTATGTCTGGTTCAGTTTAATTGGATTCATCGGTTAGTTGATTTTAATACGTACAGTACACCAAACGCTAGCTCTTACCTCTTTAGAATTCAGCCAACTAAAAATCTAAAACATACAAAAGTTCGTGCCAAATCTCACAATTTCTGTTATTGTGTTATTGTAAAATCGCTAGAATAATCAGGAAATTCAAACACTCTGGTACATCATTCCTTGGAAAAACTCAAATAATAATTTATTCCTCTAGGCACAAAAGTTACATAACAAATCAACCCTGATCTCTCAGTACTCAGTAGATTCTCTCGAGTGTGTGATTCAAAAGCCCAAAACACAAGTGTTGAAGAAAAAATGTACTCAATAGGATTTATTCTTCTGTACACTAGAAGAGCAGAGAGGATATGATTGAGGAGATATCTTACTCTACTCTCATCTCTCCAGACAACGTTCCCTCTTCATCTTCCATATCAAACTCTTGTTCTACACCTTTCACCTGCACAAAACCTTTTTCAGTAGAAGAAGAGACAGTAACAAGTTCTTGATTCTCCAATGGTTACTTAACATCACAACTTTAACACAAGACAGATAGGTCAAGAACTATCCATATGTAACAAACTGTTGGGATGATCTCTGTTACCTCAGATACATAATGCATAAGCATGTTTTCGATTCCCGATTTCAAAGTAACAGATGAGCTTGGACAACCGCTACAAGCTCCTTGCATCCTCAGCTTCACTATACCACTTTCCCTGATCAAACCCAACCAAAGGATTTTACTTAAGAGATAAAAAGAAACATGCTTTCTTGATCATTGCTACAACTCGAGGAAGTAAAACTTACGGATCAAAACCACAATACTCAATGTCCCCACCATCATCTTGGACTGCTGGTCTGATGCGCGTTTCTAAGAGTTCCTTGATCATTGCTACGGTTTCAGAGTCATCCTGAATCACAAAAAAACAATTACCCACCAGTGAGGGAGAAACAACAATAGCACCTGTAAACATCGGCTTATCTACCAAAATCTTGGAGAGTATTGCAAAATGCCAATTCACAATTATCAGAACATCATATTTATGGGAAAATGGTCTCTCCCAGTCAGGTTGTCACGCCCAACTAACGCATATTCATCAGCTCACTAAAGCAACTGGTATATATATTTCATAATCAAGTTTCTGGTGTTTATATAACATGTAAAGCAAACTCTCACTCTCCAATCCCTCAATAAATGCTCAAGATAATGTTATAGAAACAGACACCCTGAAGAATCCAGGAGGACTCTAGTGCGTGCGGGAGAGGTTTACCTCGCTGATGGCAGTATCCTTGGCAGCAGCAGCTTGTGAGTCCAGAAATAAAGGGTCGCCAGAAGAGTAAAAATCCATGATTGCCGCAAATATCTCAGGCTTGAGGATATCCCATGATACATCATCTGACTTTGTAACAGTGACAAAATCTGAGCCAAAGAAAACTCGAACAACACCTGCAAAATCAAAGAAATAACATATCTTATTTACATGACAGACGATAAAAACAGATTACACATGACATGGGAGATAATAATACCATCAATGGAGTAAATAGCTTTGGCCAATGGAGAACCCAGAGCTGAACGGACATTAGGGAAGTCGGCGCTTCCAACCTCCATGACTGGTTTGCCAGGATAAAACATCAAAGAAGAAGGATTTGGTGTTGATTGTGTTTGGATAAACATTGTTCTTCTCTGCCCTGATCAAAATTACACACGAGTTAAGCTAAATTAGACCCTTAAATCCAGCTTGTTCTATTCAAATTCATTCGTCTAATTTCAAGCATTTCTCAGGAAAAGAACAAACAACGTAGAAGATCAATACCTCCGAGGAAGGTCCATTTCTGAGAAAGTGAAGAAGATCTCGAAGAGGTAAGAACAGAATTAGTCGCCCGAGAATCATGTAAATTGGTCGAAGAGATGAAAAGCAAGCGACGAGATAGCAGAAGAGAGGAAGAAGAAGAAGAAGAAGAAGAAGAAACAGTACTTCCTCCAGAAACGATCTCGCGACCTCCGAGTCGCGAAAGAGAAGTTACAAGCCTCGCAATCCCTTTCATATTGCGTCGGCCGCAGTCACGCGAAACCAGAAAAAGTAATAGCTCAGCCAAATTAGGGTTTCGTCCTAATCGCAAAACGAACCGGGAAAAAACAAACACAGAGAGGCTTGTGACGTCGTTGGGATGGTTTGTTTCGTCGGAGAGATTCCAGATAACGGCGTTACCGTATATAAAATACGGCCTGGTATTGACTTTTTTTTATTTACCGCCTTGAGCACAGTAAAGTTGTGAAATTTTGACTTTTCAAACTAAAACAAATCAACAAGCGAATTTTTGTGTATATCAAGATTCTAAAATAGCTCAAATAATGCTAATTTTGATTATTTTGGCAGCTAAACGAAGAAATAGATGGATAACAATCTGCACGCAATGTCTTCTCAAATGTGTTAGAACTTGAATAACAGTCCTGAAATTTGAGGAACTCAAGAACTTAGAGATGAACTATTATATCATATATGTAACCATGTAAACCGTGTTCATGATGATCTCCGAGACGCTTGGGTTGGTTATTCCATCATTCCGTTTGCTCTGAGATACACAAAATGTACCATCTACATTTCGGGTCGGAGAAGAGGATGATAAGTAATGTATTTGAAAATGAGATATACACATCTATTTTGATTGTGCTCCTCGTTAGCCAATGGACTTATGAACGAAAGAAAGACAAAAAGGTTCATTAGATTCGCGACTATTCAACAAGGTTCTTTCGCATTTCAAACCAAAGAGATAAACATAGCAGGCTTAGGAACGACAAAAGGTATAATAGTGGAATACAAAGTTTCTTTTTATAGATGGTTTAGGCTTCTTTAATCTGAATGTTAGACTGTCAATAAAACAAACATGAAGAAAGTATACTTCTTACAGTTTCCCGAGTTGGGTGTCAGGAGCTAGGACTCTGGAGATTAGAAGTTAAGAAAAGGTAGGGTTCGAGGAACTGGAGTGCACTTAAGCGGATGAACCATGGTAAGTGTCAGTCCTTCAAAAGTTTCGTCCATGTTGACCTTATCTCCTTTGATTTCCCAGTCAAAGCACTGCACCATCACTCCAATTGCGGTTCCTATGAAAATAGTAGCTAGATTTGATCCAGGACAGCCTCTCCTTCCGCCACCGAAAGGAACGTACTTCTGAGATTCCTCTCTCTCGTCTTCTTGTCTTAATCTTGAAGAACCTAGAAACCTCTCTGGCTTGAACTCATTAGGTTCTTCCCAGGAATCAGGATCTCTCATCCAAGCATAAGCATTAATAACAAGAAATGTCTTCGCCGGAATGTAGAACCCTTTGATCTCACACCCTTCTTGGAACTTCCTCGTCAGGAGAGGAAATGGTGGGTGCAATCTTAGTCCTTCCTTCACCACCGCTTGCAAATAAGGAAGGTTTGGTAAATCTGTTTCTTGAATCAACCTTGATGTCCCTACAACAGAATCGATTTCTTCTCTCAGCCTCTCAAGAATGTCAGGGTTGTTAATGATCTCCGCCATTGTCCATTGTGTTGTTTGCACCGAGGTATCAGTGCCTCCCACGAAAAGCTCCTGCATTGAAAAGACTCGGACAATTATAAAGTAATTATCCTCCTCATAAGAAATCTGACATGATGAGGAACATTTACCACGAAAAACGACTTAATATGATTCCTAGTGATCTTATACTCTGCATTTTCGTCTGCATAAGCTGCCAACAACACGTCCATCATATCCGTATCTTTATGCTCCTCGTCCAGTTTCTCTTTGTGTTCCACAAGAATCTTCTCTAGCAGCTCATCGAATCTGTTGGAAACATCCATTATATCCTTCTTGAATAGTGGGATCCAGAGCTTCTTAAGCGGTCTGCGGAGTACAGATGCGAAGAAAATCTTCTTCGCCAAGGCATATGATTCACCCACCAAACCCTTGACTCTCTCTGCCTCACCATTCTCCTCTGAGAAACTCCTTCCCATGCTCATCCTGCACAAGATGTTGTTCATGAGCATCGTCGCTTCCTTACCGATCTCAACGTTCTCATTCTTCCTCGCCTTATCAAGAATTCTGTTGTAAAACCGTTGTAGCTCTTCAGCACGAACACCTCGTGACGGCTCCAACACCTGAGGTCGGAGCAGCTTAGTTACGATGATCTTCTTCACGAACTTCCAGTAATCTCCATAGGGAGCGTAGACAAAGCCAGAAGATCCAAACACGAGGGACTCATCGATCGCAGCAGCACCACGAGAGGAGATGTTCACGTCGTGGGCCCTGAAGATCTCGTCGGCCACTGAGGCCGACGAAACAAGGATGATGGGGACGTTAAAGATCCGGATATGGAGGAGAGGTCCATACTTGGAGGAGATTTTCTGTAAAGACTTGTGGGATAGAGAAGAGAGGAGAAGGTGAAGATGACCGATTATCGGAAGAGACGGAGGGCTCGGAGGCAGATCACAGCCTCGTGAGTCCTTTGGTTTCTTGAAAAAGAGTGTGTAGCAGACAATTGAGAAGAGGCATAAGAGGATGAAGATGAAACAGGTCTGAAAGTCAACGCTGATAAACGCTGCCATTATTGCTCCAAAGCGAAGAAGTAGATGAAACATATTCAAGAATTCTTTAATATAAAGTATGACCAATTCATGCTTTGTTAAAAAAATGCTCTCTTTGGGAAAACGTGAAGTAAACTCGATAAGAAGTTGACATTGGTGATCAAATTGATAATATCGATGATTAAATATTTAATGTTCAGATCCTCCCAAGCTGACAAAACAACAAAACAGAACGATCCAAAATTGATTCACAGTGTAAGCAATGTACCTCACAACAGTCTCTTGAATGCTTACTCGCAGAGATGTAAGGTGTTCTTCCTTTTCCGCGTTCAAAGCAATTTATACAGGTGAAGGAAAATCTCAGGAAAATGTCTACTGATCCTAAACACGCTGAGAAAGACATGATCTTGTTGTATGTAACTCACAAGGCCTAAACACAAGAAAAAGTTTCAAGTTCTTCACTAAAAATAGTAACCCACAACATCACAATTGTTTTAAGCAAATTTGTTCTTAGCACTATTTATAGAAGCAACTTTTTTGTATTTCCAGTTCCTAAATGGCTAAAATAATGCCAATTCTGATAAATTTGGCAGCTACAAAAGATGAGTGAAAGTGCGAATCCTCCAGCCAAATGTGGATAGAATCTAAATTTCTATTTTGCAGAGCTGGCACTTTATACCCTCTTAAAGCCTTGATCTAGTGTGAAACATGACACTGCATGCCTTTTCTTTCTTGGCCTGAGGCATCTCCAATCCCCATGCTCGTACCACCTAAGACTTGTTTCTAGAACCCGGAACTCAGTTGACTTCTGTTTTGCCTGAATGGTTTGGTCTTGGCTACATCTACTACTATCATCCACCCGTTAATAATCTGCACTGAGAAAATATCACCTTAACATCTGAGAATCAAGCATATTTTTCACACCTCTCCCTATCACATTCATATTCAGATCTTACTTCCAGTAAATATAAAATTAACACTCTAGGATCTCGAAAACCTAGTTTTACCTTTCCATTCATCTCTTTTAGTGCAGCGCCTGCGGCTTCCTCTGTCGTGTACTCTAGAAAGGCATAGCCTTTTGATCTCTTTGATATCTTGTCCATAATTATTTTGACTGCAGATGAAATGTATAGGCTGTGATTATCTATCTTTTTCCCCATAATATCTTTGACCCTTAAATGGGATAGCATATCATTAATACCTTCCACTAGTTCACCAAACCCTTCAAATGCTGCACGTAATGTCTTCTCAGATGTGTAGAAAGACAGTCCTGAACCCAAGATACATGATCTATCAGTAAATGTTATCTTCTGAATAAACTTAATATGTAAATTAAGAATTTAGGATGCAGGCAATGAATTGGGAGAAGCATGAGTTTTCAATTAAATGCTGTGGATATTAAGTCACTATACCAAAAGCATGCATATAATTTCAAATGTCAGCATACCAGTTATAAACAGCTTCTTCGTCTTTACGGGAGGAGACTCTGATTCATCTTGATCTCGTGATTCTTGTGTACTATCGCCTTTTGGAAAAGAAAAGAGAGCCAAAATGTACTCATCAATTCAGCTTAAAGTAAGGTTTGCAAAGATTCTAAACAATATTGTAGCACATGTTTCAGTCCGAAGACTAGTATTCAAGACAGACCTTCATAGTCTTTGTTTAGTGACTCGAAATTGTTGTCAGGAACAACCGCAAGAACACCAGGTACACCTGCATCAATTAAACACCATCTCTTCATCAATTAGTCTAATTCAGAACATACATTGTTGTCTGATTTACATTTGACAAACTCACAAACCAGCTAACTCCATGGCAGTTTTCTCATCCAGATCACAACAAAAACCGAAATCAGACTGCCAGGAAACATGATAAAGACACATCTGTGCATCCTTTTCACTGCAAATAAAAAAGGTCAAAAATGCTATTTATATCAGGAGACAATAGCTTCCTCAAGGCAGAATCGAACAAGACACATACTTCCACAAAACCTTGGATAGCAATTGAACACAATGATCAACCATCTGTGCTTTAGTAACAATCCCAACTCCTGGTTTATCAATTCGTACCATCCAATGTTTCACTGTCCCGTAATCAAACAAGGAAACAACTTTCTGATTCCTGATACCATAATTCTTCTCTGAACTGTAACCTGCTTCAGGTCTAACAGATAGTACTCCAGGTAAACCTAACTTCACAGAAAAAACAATGAAAACACCTAAGTGACCAACCATACGAAACAGAATCTGTGGCATTAAGCTAACATATAATACAACTCACGAGCGAGCTGGCGTGAAGCATCTTCGTCGATATGACAACAAAACCCGAAATGGGTATCAAAGGAAGCATCATATATACTCATCTGCGCATCTTTTTCGCTGCAAACAAGTAACAGTAGTATGATAAAAATTCGAATCAAAAAGCTAAAAAGAAACAAATGGAAGAAAGAAAAAGAACCCACTTGCCCAACACTTTAGCAAGAATCTCGACATAATAATCTACAATATCGGATTTGGAAGAAACCCATTGCGGAGGTTTATCCAATAACACCATCCAATATGTGTTTCGAGTAGGAGCAGTAGAAGAAGGAGGTGCGGAAGTTGCAGAAGAGGAAAAGACGAGGTGTGGTGAGGATGACAAGGAGGTATAAGTTTTCCGAAAAGTTGGGAAATTGAAGTTGGGAGAAGAAGATGAAACGAATAATCGGCTGTGTGAGGAAGAGTTGGAGATGGGGAGAAAGAAAGAAGTGGAAGCAAGAAGAGCTTCCATGGCTACTTTTTGTTTTTTTTTGGCTTTGTTTTGTTTCCTCTCTACTCTTTTCTCTGTTATTCTTCGCACTGTAGAAAAAGGTTAAATCCGATATAACCAGGGGAGTGAATAAGCTAAACATATCCAAAACAAAATTAAAGTGAAAGCTACGCATTCCTTAGTCTGTTTTTAATCATGAGTTTACACATCTTCTAAGTTAGAACTTAGAACCGATCGTCGTAGTTCTGTCTGTTAAGAACAAAGTTGTTAATCGTGAGCATGGTATAGATAAAACCATCAATCGTAAAATATTTTGGTACAAATAGTACTAATAATTATAAAGACGTCCCAATGAGCATTAATTTTGGATTATTCAACTGGTTAAAAGAAGTAAAGCTTTGGGAAAAGAAGTTTGAAGCTACCCAATACATATGGCCATATGGGTTAATCGTTCGTGTAATAGACCTGCAGATAGTTTGGCGAAACAAAACATTCCCCATAACTCTTCTTTTCATTTTTACTCGCTTGTCCCTTCCTGTAATAACTAATGATCTTCATCGTAATCTGTCTGATCTAATATAAATATAGTAGATGTTAAAAAAATTTTTAAAAAAAGACTTCCGTAAAATTACTCACCATAAAAATGTACATAATTTATTTTTTTTTTCTTTTTTTTTTCAGGAAACACTTAATTTATACAAAATGTAAAAAGTACGAGAGCCAATTTATCAAGAGATTCTGCAGCGGCGTTATTAGTCTGCTTGATGAAAATAAAAATAATACTTGAGAAAAACTTAAGAAGCTCTCGCATATCCTCTAAAACACCAAACATATCATTATGTATGTCTCCTGATTAATCAGTTGTACCAAAGTCCGACAATCTGAGAAAATCTGGATACCATCCAACCCTAGTTCTTTTAAGATTAACAAAACTTCTCGTATTGCCCAAGCTTCAGCTGCCAACGGCGATCTCACATATTGTCTTGTTGTTGATGTCTGAAACTCATAACTAGAAGTTCTGCCATGAATCACACACGCTAGTCCACACCTAAGGGATGAAGCATGCCATGAAGCGTCAACATTGCAGGTGAAAGTTTGTTGCCCTTTATCCGAACAACCCTGCTCTTCTGCCTGCATAATGCGCGGCCGTTTGATAGTGTCTTGTGCCGCTGTCCATGCTTTTGCATCCAAGATAGACTTTGAGACGACTTCCGCAGGTGTGTATTGCTTATCTTCAAAGACAAATTTGTTCCTCGTTGTCCAAATATTCCAACAAAACCAAGGGAAGAGAGACGTGGAAGGTGTAAGCATATCTCTGGACTGTGAGACGAAATCAAATATCGAATCAATGGAACCTCCAAGAGGGGTACTCGCCACTGGAGCCAATGGCCAAACATTTGTCGCAAAAGAGCATTCCAGAAGCACATATAGAGTTTTTTCATGTTCTGCACAACGTTTGCAACTCGGAAACTCTGTTACTCTTCTACGTACCTGATTTTCTCCAACGGAGAGAGAATTCTTAACCATTCTCTCAAGAAGATGTCTAACTTTAGGAAGTGTCTTCGTTTGCCAGATGAGGCTACGCCAGTTAAAATCTCTATCATCTTGGGCAATACTTGCCACAACCCTCGTTCCATATCATGATTTAGTCGAATAACGACCATTCTTTACCGGTAGCCATGCCAATCCATCTGGATGTTTAGTTAAACTAACCGGAAGCGCCATGATAGTGTCCTCATACTGAGGAAGTAAGAGTCTTATTCTCTCTGAACCCCACTGATTTGTAGTAGTATCCTTCAAATCGCTGACAAACAACGTTTCTGCGTTTGAAGGTGGTGGACCAATAGGGATCATATGAACATCCGTAGAAAGCCAAGGGTCCTTCCATATTCTTATTTTAGTACCATCTCCCACACGCTAGCCCAAGCCTAGTTTTAACACTTCTCGGCCAACAAGAATGATCCTCCAACCATGAGAAGAATTCGAAGTAATACGAGCCTCCATAAAAGAGAATCATGGCAATACTTACCTAGTAAGACCTTTGCAAACAATGAGTCCGGCGAATGTAGCAGCCTCCAGCCCAGTTTAGCAAGAAGGGCATTATTAAAAGATTCAAAGTTCCAAAATCCTCATCCTCCTGCGTTTAAAGGCATTGTCATCTTATCCCACAAGATCCAGCTCATTTTCTGCTTGTCCGGTCTACCATCCCACCAAAACCGAGTTAGAAGGGATTGAAGTTGTTTGTTGATGGATATCGGTAGTTTAAAACAAGTCATGGAATGTGTAGGCATCGAAGACAGGATAGACTTTAACAAAACTTGCTTTCCTGCATGGGATACAATCTTGAGGTCCAAGAATGTGCTCGTTGACGAATCTTATCCACAAAACTAGCAAAAATATCCTTCTTCTTGCGCCGAAAATCCTCCAGAAGTCCCAAGTATTTAACCTGTACCTCCCTCCTTAGAGATCCCTAGTAGCTCCATTACTTTTTTCTTCTGGCTTCTAGGTACTTTTGAAGAAAAATTTATCGATGACTTTCGCAAATTAATGCACAGTCCTGATACCATCTCATACTGCTTTAGAATAAGTGCCAACGCGTCGCAGTTCGCTTGATTTGTCTTATAAAAGAACATTGTATCATCTGCGAATAGAAGATGATTTATCTGTGGGCTATTTTGCGATACTCTAATACCTAGGAGACTTCCATTATGTTGAGCGTTCAAATATAATCCTGACAACACCTTTGTACATAGAATAAACAGGTAAGGCGATAGAGGATCTCCTTGCCTTAACCCTCTTGTTGAATTAACATGATCTTTAGGAGAGCCATTACATATAAAAGAGTATGAGATTGTGGTTACACACTCCATAATCCAGCTAATCCACATCTGGTAGAAACCAAGCTTCGTGAGAACTGTTTTGAGGAAAGTCTTATCTATTCAGTCGAAAGCCTTACTCATATATGTTTTTACTGCCATAGAACTATATATTCTTGCTTTAGAAGTTCAGAGATAATGAAGAGTTTCATGAGTGATGAGTGATGAGTACATTGTCAGCAATTACCCTCCCTGGGACAAATGCAGTTTGACTTTCAGAAATCAAACTCGGAAGTATTGGCTGAAGGCGTCCTGTAAGTATCGTCGCAACAATCTTGTAATAAAGATTGCATAAAGCAATAGGTTGAAGGTCTAAAACCTTTTTAGGAATATTACCTTTCGGAATAAGCCTAATATTGGTAACGTTCTGCCCCGATGGAAATTGTCCAGAGATGAAGAACTGTTAAATTTCCTGAACTAAATCACTACTAATAGAACTCCAAAAAGATTGGAAAAACTCGCAGAATATCCATCTGATCCTGGTGCCTTGTTGGATTAATAGCAAACAGAGCTACCTTTATTTCTTTTGGATTCGGAATGCAGATATATCTTTCATTTATCTCTTGCGTTATACGTGGTGATAAAACTTCATTAACCACTTCAACATTGCCTTAAGATTTGCTCGTGAAAATATCACGAAAATAATCTAGATTAATTTCAAAAAATCATGTTCCTCGTGAAAAGCTCTACCGTTTTATTTTCTAATTATAAAATTTAAATTTTCATTAATTTGTAATAGGATAAATAAATCAAAATATTTTCAAATGATAATTTAGTAGACAATAAAGAAAAAATTCTTCTTGATTTTATTATATTAAGGTTTAATTGTAGGCTTTTTACAGTTGTGAAGATCCTATATAATTTTGATTTAAAGTTGAATTCTTTTTATAAGGTAAAACTGTAAATGCTGGTCAAACATCAATCTTAAAATGTGATTTTTTTTTTTTGAAAAACATTATTTAATAGATTTCAAAATTTTCAAGTTAATAGTCTACGTTTGTAATAAATCTAAGTAGTTAACAGGAGATAAAACTCTGGTAATCCGTAATCCAATGTCTAATATAAACCGGTTTTACAATCTGAATTACGGTTAATCAGAAAACCATTTTTTGTTATAACAAAACAAAAAAACTTTGGATCTGTAAGAAAAAAATCGGAAAAAAAAAAACTTTCCGACTCGAAAGAAGAGGGAGAGATGAAGAAGCCGGTCGGAGCCGAGAAGAAGAGAGTTAAACGATCATCGGG
Source organism: Crucihimalaya himalaica (assembly GCA_004349715.1). Taxonomy (NCBI): domain Eukaryota; kingdom Viridiplantae; phylum Streptophyta; class Magnoliopsida; order Brassicales; family Brassicaceae; genus Crucihimalaya; species Crucihimalaya himalaica. Next base: position 36,941 of record SMJT01000043.1, read on the forward strand.
ATCTGCATCTACCTCCGTTAAAGATTCCAGTTCTGATGCTCAACCTAGGGTTTGCTCTCCTCTCTCATTTTTCTCTAATCTCTTTTATAATATTTTGTTCTTAGGTTACGTTTCCTTTTGTTTGATCTGTTCCGGTCTCTGATGAAGTGTGAACCTGTGAATATTATGATTACTGGGTATTTCATGATTATTTTTTGCTAAATTGTATGTGAATGCGCATAAATGTGTGTGTTTACACATGTTCTCTTTTGGATTTTTGAGACATTTTTACTATTTGTGGTTCAACTCAATTATACCTGTGGAATGTTAATTGATTCACTTATATGGCGAAAGTTTGATTTTTTTGTTTGCCTTGGTATGTGAAATGATGATCCTTTTTGATAATTGCATTAAGTTATTGCTTTGCTCAATGCTCTTATTCTGTGTTTTTCTTTGCCTCGATCTCCTTTACTAGAAGCAAGCTGTGAAGAAGGATAGGTTTCAGTTGTTTGCTGAGAAAGTTAGAGACCACAAGGGATTAGAATCCAGATGGGCTGTTATGGAGCAAGCACGAGTTGAATACTTCAGAGGGAAAGATTTTGTGAGCTTCATGAAGAATAACCCAGAGTTTAAAGAGATTCTGGAAGAAGATAAAGACCTCGATACGGACGATATTGCCAATGTTTTGTTGGGAAAGAACCTTTTGGTCCGCTGTGATCGTGTTACAAAAACTCTTCGTCCTGGGAAGAAAAAGCTCTCTACCTGGCCAGCTCATCTGGAGATTTTCCGTGTAAGTTGATTTTGTGGTTGGTTCATATGCCAAACTGTTCTTTTCTTTTTTCTTCCGACCGCATATTTTCCATGTAAGCTGAAGTTAGTTTCTTAGAAAATTGCTATTGAACTTCTTGTCTTGTCATATTTCTGAACATACTCTTCCACTTACTACACAATTAATTCAACACTTTCACTATCATTCTCTTTGGTTTCTGTTTTGTTTTATTTTGAAAAAAATGCGCATTCATTAGTGCAAGTATATCAGCGCTTTGATGTCATTTTCCTCTTTTTAATGCAGGATGATCAATCTTTCTCTGAAAATGATGCCTTTTTTGCATGGACGTTTGAAAAACGGCATCCACTATGGCAAACACTTTTGTCCTTCTTCTGGCCTGTATTGACTCTCGCAATTTGTTTGTTTCCTGTGTACCCACACCGTTGCAAATTAATTGTACTCTACTCATGCGCGGGCATTCTTTTGATGATTCTCTCCTTACTTTTCGGTAAGCTGTGCACCTAATCGGTTTGATGTGTGTTTTCTTGTGTAATTGCACCTTTAAAAGTCACTTTCTTGGGAATGTTCTTTCACACAGAAGATTCCATTATTGGCTCTACATCTAATTTTCTTTTATCTTGAGAATTGTTAAAATAGCCAATTACCGCTATGCCCTGCTATGCAATGATTTACTAACTATAGCTACTTAACTAAAGGGGTCATACTCATGTAGTTTTAACTTGGCTTATATTGATATTACTCCTTGATTACCTCTTGCAGTGAGAGCAGTTGCTTTTGGTGCTATGTGGATTCTTTTGGGAAAGCGTGTCTGGTTCTTCCCCAACATCCTAGCTGAGGAAGCCACATTGAAGGAACTGTTCCGTTTCTGGCCAAAGAAAGACGAGGAAGAGCCGCCCAAGTGGACATCTCGACTTTTCTACACAGTAGTAGCTGTTGTTGTTGTCATGCTGCTTAGGCACCATGCCCCTGATGAAGCTGCTCGGGCCAGGTTATACACTCCCTTCTCATCCACCTTTAAATATCGCATAAACCACTTTAAAAGAAAAATGTTCTGCTGCTTAGTAGAATCAAATAATCACTTCAGGTTGAGTTTTGGATTTGGTTGCAGTAGAGGTTGAATTGTGATGAGTTTTGTTCATACAGGTACCAAAGAAGGATGTCTAACATCATTGATGATGTCCTTGAGTGGTCACCAAAGCTAGCACTTTCTGGTTTGATGGAGAATCAGCAACCTGTGAACATCACAGATGCAGCAAACAACTCCTCAGATGCAGCAGGTCCTGACCAGACTGAAGATGCCGACCTAGACGAAACTCAAGGCGAGGAGGAAACTGATGGTTGGACTGACTCTGATCTAAAAACATAAAAACCAAAATATAGAAACGAAAGTTTATTGTAACAATAAGTCAGATTAAGTGACCAAGACGAGGTGACTTATAAGAAAGTCCTGAAAGATTTTGTGGTACTCCATTACTCTTTTCATTTTAGCACACTCTGAAATTTAGTTCCTAATCACATTGTTTTGTATTCGTAACTTCAAGTCTCAGACAAAAGCTCTATCACTTGCTAAGAAATGTTTTCTTCAGAGTTAAGAGAGAGTTGACAAAGGAAAGCGGCAACATTTGAACTATTCCAAACCAAAAAAAAAAAAGGCACACAAAAGTGACAACTACAAAAGTATTTGTACAAAACAAGTAAAAAGAAACGAGAAAAAACTCTTCGATGGCTGCTACCAAATTAGCCAACCAAGAGAAAGCCAAGAATGAATTGCCGCCTTGTGAGGTCATTTGATGGCTAGACGAGCTTGAGAAGGATGGTTTGAGGAAAGGCTGCTCCACTGCTGCCCTGAACACTCTCCTTCTTCCCTTCTCTTATAAGCTGAGCTCTGCATCTCATCGGCCTGAGGTGTTCTATACTCAACATTCCAAGCTTCAGCTTGATCAGAATTAGATGACGTAGGGGACTGAGTAACACAACCATTGCTCTTTTCTATAGCTTTGCGCTGTGAAGCTTCAGTGTTGGTTTTCTTTGCAAACCGTCCTCCAGTACCCCTTGGCCTCCTCATGGCATGTTGATGCCGAGATTCATGGAGATAAGGCTGTGGAGCATGCGAACAAAGAAAAAGATGCATTAAGCAGTGCGATGCATTCACATTTAGATCAGAGCTCTCAAGAAATTAATACTATTCATGGTAACACGCAATTCACCTTTCTGGATTTTATTAGCTTCTTCTCTAGCTCGGCCTTGGCGCGTGCCTGCCTTCGCCTCAGAATCGCCTGGTACTGTTTAGCATTCACGAAAACTGGTTCTTGTGCCATCTCAGGAGGCAGAGGCATTCTTGAATGAGGCATCCCACTATATGGAACAAAACCCTGATAGGGAATTCTTATTTATCAGAAAGTCACATGAAAACTAAGTAGATTAGACGAGCCATAGAACCCTGTCGTTAACCAAATGCATCTTCTCAATCTCTCCAATATATCAAGAACACTGTTATGCAATTACAATCATATTAGACTTCAACGCACCTATAGTTACTAGAATATTTTTAACCTGCAATCTCACGTTTCGCAACCTAATATTAGCCATAAATTATGGTAGACGTACCATCCAAACATGTCACATGATCAAATAAAATAGTCTTAACAGAGGTTTTAGGAAAGCATTCTAAATCGTTTGGAAATAAAGTCATATACTACCAAGGGATGATGTCCATAGGTTCCCATCACTCCCGCATAATATGGATCCTGGTATGGATTTGAGGATGCCCATCCCTGCATGATTCATAACCAAAAAGGAAACTGTAAGCAACCGTAGCTAAAATATCCCAAAAGAAATTATAATTATAGCTAGATCAAAGATATATTGGAAAGTTACAACTGTGTGGCCAACAAGTTGAGGGTGAGGGGTTTGTTTGATGCAGGGATGCAGAGGTTCTTGATTTTTATCACTATAATCTCCAGCTGCATATCAAAATAAAACAACTATAAGCAAACCCGCAAAGCATAGCACCAAGAGAACAAATCAATGCACCTGACTGGGGAGACGTTGTGACTTGCGATTCCTTGTTAACATTATCATCTCTATTAGAAGGTGACTTCGAACCGTTTGATTCCAATGCTATTGACTTGGAAGATTTATCTCCAGCTTCCACAAAAGAATTTTCATTACAAGCAGCAGAAGCACGCTGCCAAGGATTTAAACTATTTATAGATGACGACGACGTACGATGAACCTCTGAATCGATCTTGTTCCCACTGTCAGATTTTGAATGCATGTCTTCAATTACCTATACGAAATCCGAGTGTTAGTGATGAATTACGACTACCTAATCCAATTGTATCGAACCAAGACCAAAAATATCCACACAGAACAACAACAAAATCAATACGATTTAGCAATTTTGACTCTCAACACTCAACGAAAGGATTCAGTAATAAGGAACAAGCAAAACCCAGAAACGTTCGAAGATAGAATTCACCAAAGCGGACTTGAATTTCGCAACTTTGAGAATTGAAAGAGAGGAATAAGAGAACAAAACCCTAGAAGAAAGGTATAAGCAGCTTCATGCAATCAACAACGATTTGATAGAGAATCGAAGTTTTCAACATACCATTCAAGCGAAGAACGAAGGAGACCGTCTCGGAGGCGTCTACGGGGATTGAAGGAGACGCTTCTGCTTGAGAAGATGGAACGATCTGAGGAAGTTTCAGTCAGAGGAAGAAAAAAAAAAACTAATTTTTATGGAATTGAATTTTATTGTATTTTTAATTTTGTATTTGATCGTCGTAGGAAGCATAGTTTTTGTTCCGTTTTGAATCTTGGTTGCCACGTGCTGTCCACGTGAACGGCGGCAACACAAAACTTTTTTAACTTTATTTGTGGATAAATATTAATTATTAAATAGACTAATTCGAAGTAATTTATGTGGGCTTATTACGGGCATAAAGCCTTATATTATGAAGGCCCAACATCTTAATATTTTTTTTTCAACATCTTAGTTTTTTGTTATATATAGTACTGCAGAAATGCAAAACAAAACAAAAAATTGTAAAGAATAAAAGAAATAAATTATGTAATTGATAACTTTTTCTTGTAGAATTTAGATATCATTGAAAGGGTTATCAATTAAAATACAATCATCACGTTTAGTGTTTTTTGTTCTTTCTGTCAAATCTTTCTCCTCCAAGTTTTTTTTTTTTTGTTGGTAAAGATCTTTCTTATCCTTTGAGTCGTTTCATAAGCAAATCAATTAGCATTTTTTTTTTAAGATATATTTTTGGGCCTATTGGCTTATAAATTCCTTGTTTAACTGATGGAGTTTTGTTATGTACATTTGTAATTATAATTGAAACTAATTCAAGGAGACTTTTGATTACTTAGACCCATTGTATGGATTTGTATTCCAAGTATAAGTAGTATGTAAACTAGTCAAGAATAATCTTTTTTTCTCTGTTGAAAAAGAATGATCATTTATGTATTATCGATGATGTGATAAAGATGTGTTTTTAACTTTTTGTGGAAAAACTATAGAAGAAAAGAGAAAATAAAGAGAAAAGCCGCACGAGTAGCTTCATTGGATTCCCTTGGCGGATGTTATCCTCTGCCTCGACACTGTGGCCATCCCCACTTATTCTTCACATATTTCTCGTCTCTTCGCTTTCACTAATATTAAAACATATCTACTACTACTATTTTATAATTACTGAAACATTAATTGATATGTTTGAAGTTAAGAGAAGTGGAACAAAAAGATTAACTTCAATTAAATTAAAAAATGGGTAGCTGATTGACTTAGTAAAATTAATTTATGCTCCTTTCTATGCGGTGTTAATGTTATTGGACCTTAACCAGTGCGAAGTTCCATGTAAAAAGTGACTGTTTAATTTCTCATTCAAATAATATTGTATAATCTGTCATAGTTTTACTTTGAAAAGTTGTATAAATGTCTAAGATCAAGAACTTCCCGACACTACTACAAACGACTAACTAAGAAATAGTACTTCAAATGAGGAATATGAACAAACGATCAAAGCAAATAAACAAACTAGCGAGGATGATGAACAAATAACTCAATCTACATCAAAATTACTAAAAGTGACAAAGCTGATAGGCCTGAAATTAAAGTCAGTATCAACCTAACACATAGCACTTCGAAAAAAGTGAAGAAGTAAAAGAATAAAATATTAAAAGGGGTGGTATCAATTATAGTTTAAATCATAGCTGATTTTTTAATATACCCTACCACAAAACTCAAACCGACTCAATTCAAATCATCCCAAAAAAACAAGCGCCTAAATAATGAAAAAAACAAACAAAGATATGAATAAAAGTCACATTAATTTACAAAAAAGAAAGAAAAAACATCACACGAAACATTATAAGATACTCTTCGTTATTGTATTAACAAATCAAAAAGATTGATATTTGATCAGCTTCTTATAATACTTTCTATATCAATCCTAAAAAAAGCTAATTAATAATTAAAAAGTTGTTCATCGATCGTGTGCGTTGACGAAAAAGAGCTCTATCTCCGGAGGAGCAAAGAAAACGATCTGCCTCCGTCGTAACACGCAGTTTTGTGTGACCCTTTGCTTCTTAGGCGCCGGCGGACACGTCAGCATCTCCGGTATTCTAGACTTCTGAGCTTTCGGAGTACAACAACCGCCGCATGGTGAAGCTAGCACCGCCGGGGAGGGAGAGGGAGGAGAAAACGACATCGTTGAGGAAGAACATGTAGACACAATACTAGATGCAGATGTTTGATCGAGAGTTGTACTTGTGTTTGTGTTGTTGTGTTGTGGAAGTTGTTTCTTGAAATGGCTTCTTGTGAGTGTTTTTTCAGCTCGGTTTGGTTTTCTTGCTTTTTTTGATGCCATCTTTAGACCTAATCAAGAGGGTTTCTCAAAAAGAAAAGAAATATTAAGATGTGTTTTTTTTTTTGGGCAGGTTAGGTGAGAGAAATAGAGATAGAGAAGAGGAGAAGAGAGTCGTTGCTTACTTGCTTACGTAACATACATATATACTACGAGAGATGAGTGAAAACGTTAGTGGGAGTGTCACTTTAAAGTTTCTAAATTTTGACTACCAAAAGTTTTCACTGAGTCGAACAGGAAATTTTAAAAAAAAAAGTGATGGACTGATCTTTAAAAAGGTAAAAAGAGTTTTCCTACCAAGGATCAATATAAATGCATGTAATTTAATTATGTGAGTCTGACCGCAGAATGGGTATTATATATATTTTTTTTTGCGTTTTTTAAATAGTAAATGCATAAGCATAAACAAGAATATAGATGCCCAAGTGGTATATCAAAGAAAGATATATGTACCAATGGATCCAATATATAATGGAAATTGCTATATATATATATATATAAAATTTGAGATTATATATGGTGAAGTCTTTTACGTTGAGTAAAAAAACAAGTGTAAGATATGTTGGTTTATTTAATTGTTCAAAATGTTATTAAGTTGTTGAGAATTTTTTGGTTAGCAACTTGTTAAGAAACATTATGGAATTCTGATTTAAAATCATTTTGGTTGTGAGTAAATTGGGTTATGTCATATATTACTTTATATATAATCTCATTTTGATATAAGATTTCTAACACATCCGTTGGATATGATGATTATATTGGTCCATCTTAAAATAGAATTTCACTCTAAAATCATTTTACTCATACTACCATGATTTGGTTAAATATGATCATTCTAATATTATATAAAAATTCATAAATTCTTAATTTTAAACTGATTGGCAATAAGTATATTGATCTATATTATATATAAAAATTGCATGGATATTTTTGTAAGGTAACATACATGACGTCATAAATTCATGTTAACAGTGGTGCTGGTGCACAGATAAAACAAGGATATCTTTGTCAGGTAACATACATGATGTCATAAATTCAGATTAACAGTGGTGCTGGTGCACATACTTGACCCTTTCACAATTCACATGGTGACTGTAACTTTTGGAACTAGTAAAAAATTCCAATTAAATACATAAATGGTGTCGGACGAGAGAGAGAGATGGTTATATAATTATATTATTATGGATTTGGAGGCACATAGGACCCGACAACGACAAACCGAGAAAATTGACCTTTTTCCCATTTCTCTTTAATAAATTAATTTATACTTTTGGAGTAGATGAGGTTACTATTAACTACGTTTTTCTGCCGTCCAAATAGTTTTGTACAAGAGTGTATGACACTGAAATGGAAATTACTGATCACATAAGACTTTCTTAAACATTTTTATCTCACGAAATATGACTCATACAGAATTAAGAATATTTTTTTATTAAAATATTTGAAAACTAAAAAAAAAGAAAAGAGAGTATTACCTGCCTGACTGGTTACGACTGTAACTTTGAAATTTTAACTGTAAAATTTAGACAATAGATATTTGAATGTTCCTTTAAATATTTGTCTGTAATTTTTTTTGCTGTAATTGTAACTTGTAAAACTGAAAGTCTAATTGGTTTATTTGTATGTTGTAGTATGTAGATTTATGTATTTATTATGTTACCTAAAAATATAATAAAAAAAAAAAAGTTTTAGAAAATGTTAAGAAAATAAGAGCATTTAAGAAAGGAGAAAAAATATTAATTTTCCTTAATATTTCCTAAAACTCAAATAGGTTTTGTGATTTTTTATAATAAAAACATAAAAAATGGTTTTAGATTTAAAAATTAATATAAAATATGATTGTTTTGAATTTTAAGCTGTATACCAAAATAACGATGTTGAAAGTTTTTAAAGATACATCTAATCAGATTTACACAGCATAAGAAAACGAAATTTATTGAAAAAAGGAATACAGGGAAAATAGAAGAAAAATAATAAGATAAAGTTAACACAAACTTTGATGTAAGAAGTAAATCACGTGGACTGACATGCAAATTCAATGTAATATAAGGATAACTACTTATACGGTTCTATGTACGCCCCAACTAACAATTTCTGATTTTGGTTGAGGTTTGGTTGTACGAGTATTACTATAAGTATCAAATATAGAGTACTTATTTGTTGTTTCAAATCTTGAATTTAAAAAGATGATATCAAAACTTTAGAACCCTTTTTTATAAACACAAAAAGTACAAACATATTTATGCGCGATTGGTTACTGTCTGGGATCCTAAACATAGGATTCACAATGCAAGTGGCATTCCAATAAGTCTTTGGTTTCACACGGATAAACGAATTACAAAAAGCCTAAAATATTCATATAAAAGTTTGATATTAGAACTAATAGCTCTCATAACTATTTTAGAGAAGGCATATAATATTGGGAGATTATTAAACAACTAGACTACATGTTATATACTCTTTTAGCCGAAGAAAAATCTGTTCAGTCTCATTACTATTGTTGCTTGGTGACACACATTATGTGGTATTGCAAACTCATCATCACGTTCGGCCACATACATCACTAATTCTTCCATTATAAAATTGTTATTTACACATGATAATAATTAGTTTTTCATTTGCAAACTTAGAAAATATTCAAAAATTTATTATTATTTCAATTATTTGAAAATTAGTGGCTACTATTTACAATTACTTTTGGTATTGTTCAATTCTTAAACAAATTTATATAAAATAAAATATATATAAAAAAAACAGATTCCCCTTCAATGTAAAGCGTACAGTACCACCAGTGTGATAATGCGAAAGTATGCCAATAACCTTGAATTCCCAATGGATGTCCCGCCACTAAGCATACATAAGAGAACCTTCGTTTTTTAAAACTCCTCTAACAATTTGTATTATATTGTCTCAAAGTTGGAGATGCATGATATCTCTAAAGTCCATTTCTTGATCTCCAACGTCCAAGACGAAGGCTTCAAGGATGTAAGTGAACTTCAATCCAGTGTGTCATTCATTACAAATTGGCAAAAGGTTCAAATGGGTGTGTTTCTGTTATCATCGTCATTGAAGTTGGAGTGATTCTCTTTATGCAAAAAATAGAATTTCATTGATGCATGTCTCTAATGAGTCTTTTGGATATTAAGCTCAGTAGTGTAAACTGTAATGAACTTAAGCTTGCTGCATTTTTACTCCCATAAATATTTTTGGGATTCTATATGCTTGAACTGTAAACGTAACATATTAATTTGTGATCGTAAATTTTGGTTCGCGAATATAAGTTTCGTTGTAGTAGGATTTGGATAAAGTTTGCATGGTAACAATCATTCCAATCGTATTCACAGTGGCATATTTACAATTACTTTCTATGTTATTGTTCAACTTTTAAACAAATCAATTGAAAAAAATCAGGCTCCCCTTGAGATGTGTACAAAGATGGCAGAATGACAGAGACATAAGATGCAGTTTATAATTGGTAAACTCAAAGTTTCTTCTGCTTGAAAAGTAATATTTCCAAAATATATATATATATATATATATATTTCCAGAATCTTGCTAACAATTATTTGATCCACCGACCCTTTTTTTTTCTATTATTGCATTGTCAGTTTTAGATGTGATAGTAGAAGTGAAAAAGGGCAAGAAACAATATACCTAACAAGTAACAACTATTCTACCATTTGTATTATACTGTCTAATTGATACAAATATGTCCAATGTTTTAGTCCCTACAGATAAATAATGTCTGAAGCATTGTTAAGCGAATCTACTTACAAAAAAAAAAAAAAAAAACATGTATACAGAGAAATGCTCCATACTGTTTTTGTTTTCTCACGAAACTGTAATATCAATGAAGACAAATTGCTTTTTCCAGTCTGTTTACAAATACTACAAAGAGTCCAAAACGATTCATCTATTCAAGGTTTCTGACGACCTTGAGACGGTGACGGTTTAACAAGATGTCTCACAGACAAGAGTATCAATCAAGATTTCTCTTCCCACAACTTCAGTAAAAGCTATGTTACAATCCAATAAGGGTTCTTAAGATAACAACACGAGTGAATCAAAAGATCATTTAGCACCCATTTGATTCAAAACTTACTCTATTGATTGCAGGTGCATGAAAATCTTGACCAATACAACACAACAAAATCTAAAGAATGGATCAAACTAGTACTCTGACCAGATAGTACATCAAAACCAGAACCATCAATGCATCGGAATTGTGGTCTTAGGATAACCATTTAGAAGAGGTATGAAAGTGCCATGAGAGATGCTGTATCACCTTCCTCTTGATAGTGCCTCCTCTAACTCCTCAATCGATGAAGGAAATAATTCTATGTAACGGCTCCCGAGCGTCTTCCTATCCTTAACCATTGCAGCTCGTGACTCTTCCGCATTCCTAAACTCCACAAACGCTTCCCCAGTGGGTCTCCCTTCACCATTAACGGTAACATGAACAGAGTCTTCAGACAGATCAAAATCTTTGAAGAAGTCAAGTATGTCTTCCTTTCCTGCTGAGAACGGTAATCCTCTCAATCTCAAGATACCCGTATGCTCAGCATTCTCTTTCCCATCATCACTCGATCTAGCCCTCTGCAAGTGTCTGCGAGGTGAACTTCCACCACTTACTCCGCCTCCACCACTTCCACCGCCACCGCCACCTCCACCTCCTCCTCCACCACCACCACCACCACTAGTCATACCATGGACACGAGATTCCGCAACCTCATTAGCAATAGCTTTATAGTACTCTTGTTTCGTACTCCTAAAAACTTCGACATATCTCCTTCCCATGTTCTGTCTGTTCTTATGAAGAGCAAAATCGACCTGGAGGGGATAACCCAGAACGCAAAAGGCTTCTCCAGTGAGCTTATTGTTCTTGTGAATAAACAAGACATCGACCACATCTAAACCATGAAAAAACTCTACCACATCGAGCTCTGCGCAGTCAAAGGGTAAACCACGGAGTCGAACCACAGGAAAAGGAGGAGGTGGAGGAGGAGCAACAAACCCATAAGGGTTATACATAAAGCCAGAACCAGGATGAGGTCCATAGAATGGTCCTGGAGGACCTTGATCAATCATTCTTTGACGCTTAGGTCCCATTTCACGTCCATCAGGACCATCTCCATATCTACATTTACCACAACATATCACAGCTAAAGTTCAACACTTTCTTGAATAAACAACTCCTTATTTAAACTAAAGCAAGACTTACTACACTACTCAGAGAGATTACAGGTAAAAAATTCCGACAAAACAGCAACTGAACAAGTAAAGGAAATTACAACAGATAAAAACATTACCAGAAGCTGAAATTGAAGTGATTCAGGATTGAATCGAACCGATAAACAAAACGAAAAAAAAAAACCCTAATTGCGGGAACTAATGAAATCAAATCATTGGCGGACAAATCAGAGAGCTTACCCTCTGTAGAACATTATCGTCTACGTAGAGTATGGTGCTGTGTCGCCTGTTTTCAGGATGATCAAATCGATTCGAACTTTCCAGGAAAGAATTCTTCTTCTCTGAGCCTTCTAATTCGAAATCGTGCGTTCGAAATCTTTGCCGATAGAAAAAGCGTTACAATTAGAAGAAAAAAAAAAAAACAAGGGAAGGCAAATAAATTGGGCTCTTGGGCTTATAAAAGTCTTGGGCTTTAATACATTAAAGATAATCTTGCTAGATCAGCCTTCGTGCGACTTTCCTTGTTTACCTATATATTTTCAAAGTGAATAAATTAAATTAAACAGTCGCTTTGGCCGAGTGGTTAAGGCGTGTGCCTGCTAAGTACATGGGGTTTCCCCGCGAGAGTTCGAATCTCTCAGGCGACGAATCTTTTTTTACTTTTTGCTCTATCATCGTGATTGAATAGAAACATATGATTGTTAAACTAGTAAACTATTTTTTGTTTAACTGTTTACGACCTTTAAAATCCATGTCTATAGTGGAACAACCAAGTATACATCTAAAGGAGATTTCCCATAATCAATGAACTTTAAAATTCTAAAAACAAGTTTTTAAATATAAAGATAACATTATGGCCAATCCCAAAGCAAAATAGTTTGGAAGAACAGATATACTATACACATACAGACATGCACATGTGTACACACACATCCAAAGACTTTTACATTATAAAACATAGTAAAATTTTAAAAAGGAAATTAACACGAGGTGCATATATAGATAAAAATGTCTGAGAAGAGAGAACAAAATATACATAAAAGACACGCTAGAAAGATTAAAGAACGCACTTATGCACTTACAAAAAAGGTTCAAATACAACAATCCAAACACACTCGTGCTTGCTCGGGAACATCTACTGATTTTTTTTTTAAATCTTTTATTAAGTCGAACAAATTAATAGCAAATCAACATGTTCTCTAAATTATTTGACTTTCTGGCCCAATCTTTCCGAGTTCATACATTGCGACCAATGCATTTTCTGATCAAACCCACTAATTTGACCCTTTTCATCTTACAATGTCGCATCTTACTACGACAACATTTTGAAATTTCTGAAATTAGTTTGTATGAGCTAATACAAAAAATGTCATAAGAAACTTTTAATGAAGAATACCCTTTAACAGAAAAAAAAAACATTTTAATCAATTCTAACTCCTATGAAATGAAAAACTGATTACTTGGTCGTAGTACTATATATATTTTTATTTAACCAAATCTTCTTCATCAAAATCCAAATAAAATTTAGAATCCACCGCCAGTATATTAACTAGTCGAGAGTGCACATAACCGATCATGGTTTCGGCCAATAGAACAAAACCACTAGCTAGGTTTACATAGTTTTATTACATAGAAATATCTTATAGTACTAAAATAGCCCGTAGACAGACTAAACTCTACAATTAAATCCTACTATATTAACCATATCTATTCACCTTTTTAGAACATTGGCCATTTACATGTGCATATGGCATACCCGCAAAGTACTGTATAGAGTCTATAGACCTCAACAAATTAGGCCATCTAATCAATTTAGTGGTTGTAGACTTGTAGTTGCGGGTTTTCTTACTACTCAAGGTATAACATCTAAAAAGATAGGGGAATTTGCAATAGGATCTCTAATTTACTTAGTGAGCAACAAGGGTCTTTTATTTTATTTTAAATAGCTCATAATTTATATAAATCTAAAAACAAGGCCAGAAATATCATCAACTAATTAAGATTAAAAATATTAAAATTCACATTCCGTAGTATAATTTACATCCAAGAAAATAGTGTTTAATTAAAACAAACGAATGGTAGAAAACTACACAAATAGTTATTTTGGATAATTGAAGAAATAGTAATAACGATAAGTTGGATCTTTTAAACTTGAAGTATGTACCAATTTTTTAGGGTTTAGGGTTTTTTATGCTAGGGATGCCTGAAGTAAACTAGCGTCAAAATGACATGATCATACAAATTAAACACCCAACATCGGAACATACTTTTTTATTGCACAAATTCATTTATATATAACTATACGTTATGTCAATTAATTAAACAAAGATTTGGGGTTTCCAAGTAATATGTTTCTGAAGCCGAGCCGACATAGAGATGAGGCCACCAACGCAAGTGCTGTCCTAGATCACGACCATCTCTTTTTCCAACGCGATCAATCTCCCCACAAAACCAAAATGTTTATCATCTTGATTCTATGCTTCATCTCTCTATCCTTCTCTCTCTATATATCTTTCTCTACACACATTTTGTAATTCACTCTTAGACATTAAAGGAGACAAACTTTTATCCTTGATTGTCGATCTTGTCCATTTTTTTATCCTCTCAATACTATGTTTTGTCTGATGGACTATTTCATTTGCTCAGTGATTAAAGCTGTTATCAGTATCAAAACTCAAACTAGTCAAACCAACAACAATACATATGAACTATGTACTAGCATTTAACCTAGATTCGTATAAAATTAAAATTGATCAATGATTTTAATCAATAGATTCAAAAGACTATGTAATGTGAATCGCATGTTTATATCTTTTCAATTAATCTAATAATCTTACAAATATATAGGTTACTTTTCATATGATGGACTATCCAGAGGTTTTTGGCCTTTGACTACCCCTTTGGTTCATGGAGTCATGAACCAAAGCATGTCGATTAGATTATTTCCAGCAGCAAAATATAAATATAGTTCACAAATCCAACATCTAAATCTAAACCCGTAACTTTGAGGCACACTATACACCACTTTACACACGTCCGGTTTTTAACCCCGATCTTATACTTTAATTTGTGACAAAAATAATACTCAAATTGCTTATATGGTTGTTTTCTAAAGATTTAATAATTGACTTTATTTTAATAAATACGTGCGTGCACTTCGAATCCCAAGTAAGTTTTCTTTTCCCTTCTTCAAACTTTCTCCTTGTTTCTTTTCTACCTACTATCTTCTATGTACCTTTTTCTATCAATTATCATATGCTATTTTTTTTTTCTGATAAAATATCATATGCTATTTTCCACCGCTTTGTGCCTTTGTCACATCACAAACCTTATATATACGCACATGTTTGTATATACTCATACTCATACCCACATATACATTAATACATGCATATCTAGCTTTCACTGGGTTCTTACCACAAACCCTTATCATTTAGAGATATCTTGCCTTCTTCCTACTTCATCTGTCTTCTCCTCAAAGTAATGTCTGATCCAGCTTGTATTTTCAACTATGAATACGTCGACTACCATGACTATAGCTTCAACTATTCCACTTCTCTCTCACGCATCTACAACTCTCATGGCAACTTCTACTACCCTGATCACCATATCACAAACCCAAACAGCAACACAAATCATAACCCTACTTCACCTGACTCTCCTCCACTTAGAGAAGCTCTCCCTCTCCTTAGCTTAAGCCCCATTCATAAGCATCAAGAACCTATTGCTCACCATCATGAGTACTATTTTATGGAGACGACAGAAACTTCTTCTAATTCAAATTTTCTTGATCATGATCTTGATCAATGCCAAGAAAGTCATCATCATGATGTAACCGTGGATCTTCATCTAGGGTTACCAAACCTCGGTGATGGTGTAAGCAGCAGCAGCGATGTGGTCCTTGATTCCACCGACGACCAAGAGCATCATCAAGATCAAGGAGTAGAAGTTACTCTTGCTTCTGAACATGTTGATGATCATGGTGGCTTACAAAGGGGTAATCATCTTCAACACTTTTGGATCCCTACTCCTTCTCAGATTCTGATGGGTCCTACACAGTTCTCTTGTCCTCTATGCTTCAAGACCTTCAACAGATACAACAACATGCAAGTAAGGATATATTCATTCAATAAACCTAACTCTAATAGTTGCTACTTTCCCTAGAACGATTTTCAAGATTTGACTCTTTTTGTTCTTGAAAATGGATGTTATCATTTACTTTTCTAATTTCCTTCTAAATAATGATTCTCGTTATGTTTCATTTTTTTCAAATCTTCGAGAAATCCCTATTACACACTACGACTTCTTCATAATAATTATTACTATTATAACTCGAGAATAACTTTTTATTTGATGGTACAAGTCATCAGCTGTACGATAGACTGATGGCTATGAAAAGATCAACTAAAATCAATCAATAGGTTTAAAATCAAGTAGATCTTCTTTAACCAACAGTCTTTTTCATACTGACTCTTTCTAACCCTAAAATAAGTAATCCTCTTCCATTTTTATTGCCTCTCTTGATTTTTGCGCAGTTCAACTACAGAACACTCATTACCCTAAAAAGTAATAGAAAAAGAGGATGATAAATGTCTTGCAGATTGTTTTGTACCTCTTTAAATCATCACATTATAAACATAGATATATTTTATGGTATTTTATTGCTAGTATTAACCCTAAACATACTTTATGATACAGCTTTAGATTTTTCCTTTTTAACGTCTGGAACATTTTCATTAAATTGACATCTGCATAAACTTTATAAGGATCATAGTACTGAAAAAACAAATCTACGGTGTGACTGACAGCTGCATGTTTCAAGATTAGTTTGGATTTAATCTGACATATCTCCTTTTGATCATTAAAACAAATAAATGGTTTAAACAAACAAACACATGGTCTAATAACTATTATGATGAAATGTTATTAGATGCATATGTGGGGACATGGCTCACAATACAGAAAAGGACCGGAGTCGCTGAGAGGGACACAACCAACGGCGATGCTGAAGCTGCCTTGCTACTGTTGTACACCGGGCTGCAAGAACAACATAGACCACCCGAGGGCAAGGCCGCTAAAGGACTTCCGTACGCTTCAGACACATTACAAGCGGAAGCACGGTGTGAGGCCCTTCGCTTGTCGTCGTTGTGGGAAGGCTTTTGCGGTGAAAGGAGATTGGAGGACCCACGAGAAAAACTGTGGGAAGCTATGGTATTGCTCATGTGGCTCGGATTTCAAGCACAAGAGATCGCTTAAGGACCACGTCAAGGCCTTTGGGAATGGTCATGTCCCTTGTTGTGGAATTGATCATGAGGAAGAGGAGGCTGCTTCTGATGTCGAGCAGCAAGAATGATAGTGTTTGTTTTGTTGTTTCGTGCATTAATTGTATGCTTCATGCTTTGACAAGCATTGCTTGTGTATCTTCTTCTTCTTCTTCTTTTTTTTTTTTTTTTTTTTGTGGGATTAGTATTAATCAATTATTTATGGGAATAGCAGAAGCTTTACCGTATCAGTGTATCTTCAAAAACGCATCTTAAAAAAATGTGTCTCATTTATTTGTCTTTGTTAAAGGTTTTAGAACGTTTCTACAAAAGGAAAAAAAGTTTAGATCGTGTGTATGATTTCGTAGAACTAATCTATGTTATATATCTTTGTTCTGAGTTCTATTCATACACTTAGACATAAGGTACTCATTTCATTTTAGAATAGTCTCTCTAATGTTCCTGTCTATCAGATTGAAGATAGTAGAATTGTTGGGCTCTTTCCATATCATGTATATTTAAATCTCTAGAATTTGGAATAGAGAAATTGGTGATAATATACAAATAAAAAAATCAGTAATTTGAAGTGTAATCCTATTTATCAACTCTAGCCTTTATAGTAATATAAATTACGAAATGATCTTAAGAATTCCATAAAGGACGGACAAAGAGAGGAATACATTCCACTACAAGTACTGTACAAATGTTTGGATTGGAAGTGATCGTAATTAAGTCTACTACTAGACTTTATCAACAGTAACATATAATTCAACGTGTGTTTTGCTCTTTGCATTCTGAATTTGAGATCATTAAATTTGACATCTCATTTTTACAAGATCTCATCATGATCGAGAAATACTTCTCTGACCCTTATCTTCGTTCTCTTATCTTGCAGATTTTGATGACTCGTGTATCTGGAAAAGCAAAGACAGATTCTTGAACACCTACTCAAAACGATATACATATATGTACAGCCAATAGAGAACTAGCATGAGCAAAGAAAATTATGTTGGCGTTTATAATTTGTGAGAATAAAAACAAATTAATTTGTTACAAATATCAAGATTAATCCAACATCTAAATTAACTCAAATGTTAATTCTTGTTACCAGAATTCAAATAGATTTATATCTGTTTTTTTTTTATAAATTATGTTTTCTACGCATAGGGACTTGTTTTTACCAAATAAAAGGTTACGATCCTTTTTATAAACTTGATTAAGTTTAGTAATTATTCCAAAACGAGAGTTAGTTTTACCCACCCATGGGACTGTTCCGGGTAAAATCGACCCGAGATAAATTCGGGTCAGGGGGAGAGGGGAATGAGAAAGCAGAGGGGGCAAGGTCAGGTCAGGCATAATATGCTCAGTATGCTAAGAATTTGAAAGAGGCAAAGCTATGGATTAGGGTTTTCATTTTCCATCGATTAACCACAGAAAGAAACTATCTCTTCCTTGGGGTTTAGATATTCTCATCGTCTCCGTCTATATACCAGTTTCTGAAATCGACTTAGGAACTTACCTTGGTTGTGATTTTTTGTTTCTACTGAGAAAGAAGCGATAAAACTAGCCGGGGCTTTTCTTGTTCAATTGCTTTCAGATGGATTCTCAGATGCTCGTAGCGCTTGGACTATCCCTCGTTGGTGGATTAAGTACTTCTTTAGGTGGAGTCAATTCTTCTTGTTTCGTTTCTTCCCACTTCCCAGGAATTGTATTTATTCTGCAGGATGTGTCAGATACGTTTTTGGTCTTAGAATCAGGATTCATTGTGCTATCAAATTGTTTGGGATGTTACAAATACAATGCCTCATCTTGTGTTCAATTCAATACATTGCTTAGTTCCTTGATATGAGGATATGGAATTGTGGATCCTTTTATGTTATAGCACCAGAGACTCCAAGTGAGATGATTTTCTTCAATTTAATTAAGTTTCATGTTACTTTGTAGGTGCTCTTTTCGTTGTTCTTAGTGAGACTCCCAATATGAAGATGCTTGGACTACTACAGGTGACGCTAGATCTCATTTTACATTTATTAAGTCCCAATATGTATTCCCTATCCTTTTGAATATCATACAGGATGCCTTATGTTTTGTTATATTGGTCAATTTCTGGTAAAGCAAGGTTCCCGTAGTTATAATACAAAGCCATTGATGGAGTTTCATTAACTGCTACATTCTCATTATGATTTGTCATCGTAGCTATATTCTATTCTCGTCAACTTTTATAGGGTGCTAGTTACTAGAGTTGTGTTCCCGCACCAACATCGTTTTTGTACCATTGTGAAAATTTAACCCATATTGTAGGTTACTTATCTGATGATTTCAAGTTCTTTCTATAGGGTTTTGCAGCAGGTTTGATGCTGAGCATATCATTCCTGGATTTGGCTCATAATGCTATAAACTCTATTGGGTTCTTAAAAGCCAATCTCTGGGTTAGTACTTCTGCAGTTCTGCCCATCTTGTACTTCAGTGGTTTTGTTTTTCAAATAATATGTTTATTTATTTCACACTGAAAGTAATATAGTTTTATAGTGATGCAGTTTTTCGGTGGTGTGATATTCTTTGCGTGTATTGCCAAATTCATACCCGAACCAACAGTTGGTCCTTCTACTGACGGAAAAAAAAGAAAGGCAAGAGTGTTTTTTTTCCTTTTTCGAATTCTTTCCTTCGAAGCCTTTCTGATTTTCTAGTATCATGAAACTTTGGCATATTTGTTGATAACAGAAAAATGGAGACGAGGGAGGTAAGGACATGATGAAGAAGCATCGCAAGCAAGTCTTATTTAGTGGAATTATTACAGCTATTGGTATACTAACTTTCACTACCATCACTTAATTTATTAATCATTGTTGTCTGATTTTTTGGTGCATTTAGTTTCTTCTGTAATTTGTTGGCTAGAGTTTCTACAATGACTCCTCAGAACCATTGCATCAATGTACTTGAACTTTATTTGTATGCACAGACATTTAGTGTGGACTTGCAACTTTGAACTCTTCATTATTAGCAAAGTAGTCAATATATTATAGCACAATGAAATTATAAATGTGAAAGACTCAATTATCTGTGTGTTTGCTCAATCGGGAAGTATCATGTTTCTTGGACTTTTATAAAATATTCTTGATTTTGATATTTAAGATATGGTTTGAATTAAAAATAATTGTTTATCTAAACTGTTCATGTATTTCTTCTTTTTTTTTTTTTGTTTCGAACTATAGGCATAAGCTTGCACAATTTTCCAGAAGGAATGGCCGTATTTCTCGGATCAATTAAGGTGAGGGTTATGGAACATGATGAACAGAAAATTTCAGGGAGCATGCATTCTAACAAATTCTGTGTATACTCTCTAATGACCTGCATCATCAACATTTTAATATCAATCTTCGCTTGTTGGATTCTACTTCACAGGGCATGCGAGTTGGTGTTAATCTGGCTTTGGCAATCGCTTTACACAACATTCCCGAGGTACAGCATCTGTACTATTATAAATTTTAAGGCTACCATATCTACTGACTTATCAATTTCATCTTAATAAAGAAACCTGGAAAGAATTACATGTCTCTTTGTTTCCTGTTTGACAATCTGTTTTCCACTATTAACCAATTTTTAAAGACTGGAAACAACTAGATTGTTCATTTCTCTGTTTTGACATGATTCTCTTGCTGCTCCGGTGTGATATTTTCAGGGTGTTGCAGTTGCACTTCCTATTTATTTTGCAACAGAGAGGTAAGAACGTTAGTTGCTTATGGATTCACATTTATTCTTCTATTCACATTGTATATTAGGTTAGGATGTATTCAGTTCATTATATACTCCGTGATCGTATTCATCCCAAATCGATGTTATGCATGTAACAGCAAATGGCAGGCATTCAAGTTGGCAACACTCTCTGGTTTAGCTGAGCCTCTAGGTGTAATTATCGTGGGTAAGTTGCATCGGTTTCTTTGCTCAAGTATCTTCTTCTCTACAAGTACCTGTTCTTTTAAGAGTTTTGAGAGAGTATCATAAAATCTGCTTTGATTTATCTTCCTTACTTGCAGCCTATCTTTTCCCAAGAAGCCTAAGTCCAGAAATCCTTGAAGGTTTGTTGGGAGCAGGTAAGTAGGAATTCTGCAGCAAATCGATACTTTAAGTTAAAAGGATTGGACCTAAAATGAATCCATGCAAAATTGTTGTTTGTATGATGCAGTTGGTGGAATCATGGCTTTCCTAACATTGCACGAAATGCTGCCTTTGGCATTTGATTATGCGGGACAGAAACAAGCTGTGAAGGCTGTGTTTTTTGGCATGGCATGCATGTCTGCGAGGTAAAAAAGCAAACCCGAAAACCCATAATTGAGGCCTTGAAATAGAGTTTGCATCCTAGGATTCAACCTAGTAGTTAGAAAATGATCTCTTTTAGTTATTCACTGACATGGTAGACAAAAAAAATTGGTGGTGAAATGTACTGTGATATATCTGTAGTATAGTTTATGATTATGATGTGTTTATCTATGTGGTTTTGTTGCAGTCTTTACTTTCTGGAGCTGAGTTTGCCTGAGACAATGAGCTTGTAAGGTTAATGATGTCATATACAATAATTGCCTCCCCAAAGAGATAAAACAGTCTCTGGAGTGAAGTAGACATCTGTAAAGACTGAAATGTGTAACAGTGAGAATTCATTTTTAATTCAAAGGAATAATAAATCTTTTTTAACATCTAGCTTCTAGCTTTACCATAGCAGATTAGAGTATTCACATAATTCAACCATACTAGGTCGCCCAATTTATGCAAATGTCACTCTTAATCTACGTTAACGTAATAATCTTGGTGTTATTACAAAAAGTTAGTCGTTGCATGATTTTTTTTTCTCATCACAATCTAATCTTCTTTCCTTTTCAAATCCATGCTATCATCTTTATAGACCAAAAATGATTTTGCAAAAGAAAAAAAAAAGGTTCTTTCTTTTATATTCTAGACTACAAACTATTTCAAGAAATTTACAGCTTTAGTTTATTTTTGCCATGTAGTCATTCCTAAATTTAGCAACAAAAATTAGAAAATTCTTTGAATTCTCCTGTCTTGCTAATTAATGGCAGACCTTGAAAGTCTCTCTTACCTTCTCCTTCCATATTTTATTAAAATATAAATACCTTCACCACCTTCACCTTCACCACCTTCACCTTCACCCTCAAGGTATCACATAAAAAAAAACACAAAAATAAAATAAAAAACATAAACAAACAACAAAAAAAAAAACAGAAGAAATAATGGAGATGAAGAACGTCAACAACACTTTTGTGGCCCTATTTATCTCGGCCGTGTTAGTGAGCTCAGTCACGGCGGCTACAATGGAGTCTCCAGCACCATCACCAGGTGCTGCTTCCTCCGCCACCGAAGCTTTTCCAGTTGTTGGCTCCATCGTTGCTGCATCACTCTCCGCCTTCTTGGCTCTTCTCTTGCAGTAAAAAAATCAAAACAAGAGTCCTCGATCGATGAGAAAGAAATATAACAAAACTCTGATTTTGTTCCTTAGAATCTATGACAAATAACCCATTTTGATGTATTATCTCATTGTGTGAGTTATTGCACTAATATTTATGAGTATATGATAATAATAATAACACTATTCTATCAGATTTTATGAATCTGATCAAAAACTTCATTTCTTTTCGATTAATGTCTTTAATACACAAAGTGGTTCCATGATAGTTGTGGTTAGTGTTTCTTTTAAAGATTGGTTTCATCATCGTTTTGCTTTCTCTTTACATTCATGAGACTCTTTGTAAGCCAGATTGCGGTCTCTCTTGATGAAACTGTTTCATCTCCAAAAGGTTTCAAGACTCCTTCAAGCTCATCGAACTTCTCTTGTCTAAGTAAACCTGCACAAAGCTCCAACAAAGATTCCAATGCTTCTGCCCTCTCCTCGCTTCTCGGGCTTTTCTTTTGAAACTCGCGTAGCAGCGTTATTGTGCTAATCAATGACATCTCTTGGCTCTTTGCTGGTCTCTCCTTGTCTTTTGAACAAGAACTTGTATCCTTGTTTCTCTTCTCACTTTCCTGTGCTTCTTGATTATGTTTTATTGGTGTTTTTGCGGATTTGGTCTTTGGGGGGAGACCTGTTCTGTTTTCGTAGGTGTTATGTTCTGACTTGGACACAACTGGTTTGAAAACCGGAGACAGATTTTGGCATTTTGCAAGATATGGCTGCAAGTGAGGATGTCTTAATAATTCTGCAGCCTATATTGTACAGTTTAAAAAAATTAGAAGAAGCCGCGGATGAAAAGCCGCAGAAGAAGAAACTAATGGAACTCAACAACTCACAGTTGGTCTGTGTTCAGGGTTCTTGCGCAACATACTTTTGATCAATCTTTTTCTGCAAAAGATATTAGAAATTCATAGCACTAACACTCAAAAGCTTGTTTTCAGTACTAAACGAAATGTATTTGTATACTTACAATGAAGAGGAATACATGACAGGGAGAGGAGAAAGCGAAGAGCGGTTAATCTTGTTGATGAGTCCTGCCATATCCTGTTTGCAAACAAGATATTTTTACAAGCTTGAAAATAATTTCGGGTTTAGCACGTCGAAAAATGGGAAAAAAACTTCTTACTGGAGCCTTGAAGGCCGGTTGATGTGCAGCTACTTCAAACATACAGCAACCTGTAAGCCAAAATCTTTATGAAAAACCAAGAACAAAATTTTTAAGAAATTACAAGTTAGGACTGTGTGTTGAACCTAAAGACCAAATATCAGATTTGTAGCCATAAGGTATATCTGCAAGAAGTTCAGGGCACATATAGTTTGGTGTTCCAACCATCTACAAAAACAAGAAAATGATTCAGAAATACATCGGCGAAAAGCTATAAATCATATGAGCATTACCGAGGAAGCAAGATCGTCTTTGCCAAGAAGTTTTGCTAGGCCAAAGTCACCTAAACAGAGAATTTTAAGACATGAGGATCAAAAACAGCTTCCTAAGAGGTAATATATATAGGGAAGATTCTGCATCTGATTTCTTTACCTAATCGAACCTCGTTTTCTTTAGTGAGGAATATGTTGGAGCACTGGAAATTTTGATTTGTAGTGTTAATGGATGGTCTGTTCCATTGAAGCAAATGAAGCATAGAGACTAATAGAAGTTGAGTTACCTTAAGGTCACGGTGAAGAACTCGATTGTTGTGGAGGTAATCTATAGCCAACAGTAGCTGCACCATCCATTTGCAGAGTTTCTACAGAGACGAACAAAGATCAATATTAGTTAGATTCAATATCAATTCCTCATTTGCTTAGACCAAATAGATTCTTGAATGATTGCTAACTTCTTCGGACGCGAATACTCCTCTTGACTTCTTTATCATTTGAGTCCTGCATTTACCAAAATCATTAAGGAAACCACCTCCAAAGAATAGCCAAGAACATAACATTGGATTATGAAATAATTTGCCTTACATGTCTCCACCCTCGCAATAACTAGTTACAATGCATACACAATCCTGCATAACCAGTCAGAAACATCGGAAAATAGTTAAGAATTTTCTGCGAAATTTGCGCTGGGTTACGAGCTTTGAACAAGAAGAATATAATCACCTTTTCAACCCATGAATCTTTGTACTCAACAATATATGGACTCTTAAGCTTTGATATCAAACTCATCTGCAATATAACAAGTAATTTTGATTTCAAGAATCATTGTTGGTTATAATCAAGATAACAACTAATATTGAACCTCTTGGATTGCAGCAAGTTTGCATCTCTCTGTTTGTTTAGCCAAACGAATCTTCTTCACCACATACCTACAAAGAACAAGCCTTAGATTATGATCACGAACATGATCAGAACAACAAAATATAGACAAAACTACAAACTCACTTTCGTCTCTCGGACTTGTGAATTACAAGAAAAGCAGAACCGAAAGCGCCTCTACCGATCTGTTCCACAACTTCGTAATCATCCATCTTGGAAGCTGTTTCACTTATCTTGTTTGCCATATGAGATCTTCCTCTGTCGGTTTAAAAGGATCCAACTCTTTCACAAGTTATTACTGTTCAATGGAGCCTGTAAGCTTCAGAGTATTCATACAAAACCCATGAGCATTAATGAGAATCAAGAATTAAAGGATCAGGCAAGAAGAACCAAAAACAAAACTGGGACCCTTTAACCAAATTTTGATTTTGAAATATCGTGAAGGAGAAAGTTTCGTAATTTCTTCTTTTGAACAGGATGGGGAGGGAAGATTTGAAGATGAAGCAAAGAATGCAAAGAAAAAGTAAGGGAAAATATTTTATTTTATCTTTTTATGGTCAGAGAGGGAAAATTATTTAAATGAAAAGAAAATAAAAATAGAGAAGATTCAATTGACAGGTAAGAGCAGCACCAAAGCAATTTTTGCTTGAGGTTTCAGACTGTTGTTGTTGACATGTTTGTTGTTATTATTACATTTAGTCCTTTTTTTATTCTTGTTGACAAGTCTCTTTCTCACTTTTACACTTTTTAACAACAAAAAAAAAACATTCTCTGAGTTGATGTTTTGTTTTTTTATCATATCATTTGGGTCGTTAAAGGAATTTATCAAAATTAATTCATTTGACCCGAATGTGAATTTCATGACTTTTGTTACATAATTGTTTTACCAACCAAAGAAAATCTATACAGTCTCAAGATCTCCTCTTAGTGTTTTGGTTGGACCATATCTTTACTCTTCTGGTTGGACCATATCTTAACTCTTTTGGTTAGAAGTTAGAACAACCAATTAATAAAATATTATATTGATAGTCATTCGAATCCAGTCAAACCAACTCGCTTATTGCAAGTAATGCATCTGCTAGGTCCTTGGCATGAGAAGATGGCTGTATCGAGACAGCCTTTGGCTCCACGGATTTGGTTTCCACATCCGCTAATGTAATCGCATACACGGTTTGTGATCCATAAACTGCAGAAACAAACTTAGCTCCCTGTATGGGTTGAAACACCATAGTCTTGTGACACATTGAAGATTGAACACATGTTCATTGTAGCGGGGTCTCCAAGCTGTTGATACACATCTTCGGAGCCCTAACACATACCATATACATGACCTGTCACATCCAAGGTTAGAAACCAAATTTGGATTGAAACCTCTCAAAGGATTTGAAATGTATAGAGCACAGAGAGAACCAACAGAGGCAAAGATTTCACTTCTATATTCATAACAAAAAGAGAGTACAACCTAATAAGCTGAATATAGGGATCTGGCATTGCCAACTTGGAAGCTTAAGAACATCAACAGCAAATGAGACTACTAAAAACTATGTTCAAAAATAATCTACTCTAATTGAACGACTACAAAGCAGCGCTATAAGATCATCACTACACTAAACTTCCTACAAACTAACCATACAAAACCATAATTAAGGGCCGACTCTTATACACTACCCCTACTATGCCGCTTTTTCGATATGCACCCTAAACTTTTTGTCTATTCTCTAAACATCCTTTACAATTTTAATCTCTATTAAACATCACGAACTATACATTCTCTACTAATTGCAACATGACGACTCTAAATCATAATTAACTAGGAGAGGCCTCACGCGTTGCGTGAGTTTAAACAAATGTAGTAAATTATACAACACTATATAAATAATATATATCAAAATAATTAATTTATGTAGATGTCGCTTGCGCATTCCGCTTAGGTAAAACAATTTCATAATTTACAACATATATCATGTTTCTATTTTCTCCCTACACTAAAGTAAATAATGATAGTTACATTATTATTTAATTATTTAAAAATAATATAGTTTAATAGTTTTTGTATTTTGGGATCGTCTTCTAATAATTATATTCTATCAATATTTCACAAAGTTTTTATAACTTATTATATATTTCAAAACTAATTAACACTTCTATAAAAATGAATTTGATGAAATTGTGATGATGAAAAAGTCTTACCTTACTTTTCACATTACATTGAAAGCATAAGATGGGAAAATAGAGAAGTGATCTTACAATTGTCATTGACTCTATGCTCCCAACTATGATATGTGTATATATTGCATGCATTTAGAGTATATTTTCATTCTTTTTTGTGCACATATAAGTTAGTTTTGTATCATATTGCATTGATTTTATCCTTATTTGGATCATGAGTCTCATCTTAGAGTCCTAGGTGTATATATTTCCATTTGCCTTGTGTTTTCTTTGTTTTTATGTGTTTAGGACTTGGTGATACTTGGATGAACCAATTGGGAGCATGAAGGAGTGAAGTCAAGCCATTAGAGATGGAAAAATCAAGGAGGAAGTTGATCAAAGGAGACAACAACTCGGAGGAGTCGTATCGAGCCAGGTATCGACCGCATACGGTTCGATACCGCCATACCGAGCCACTTATCGACCTCATACATGTCGGTAATTCTGAAATCAGAAGATGGTCGATTCCAGAAAGTCATATCGACCCAAGTACCGACCAAAACCAGGTCGATATGTGCGTACCGACCGGCGTATCGACCCCATACGGGTCGATAATTCTGAAGACCAAAACAGACGATTCCAGAAAGATGTATCGACCCACGTATCGACCGCATCCGGGTCGATACGTCCTTACCGACCCAGGTATCGACCGCATACATGTTCGATACCATTGCAATAATTCGAGTTTCTCGTCTTTTGTAGACACTTTTGGACCACTTTTGAGAGGATCTTTTTTTCATCTCATCTCTAAGAAAACAAAAAACGTGTTCTTCTCTCTGGTTTTAAAACTTTGTATTGATTACATCTTTTTAATCTATGGTTTGATCTTAATTTCCTTTTTAGATTATGCTTAATATTGTCTTTAGCTTCATTTCTATGGTTTCATTTTTAGATTTAGTCAATATTCATGAGTTGACTTTTTATGTTCTTGAGTAGATTCTGGTTTTTAATGTTTATGTTGTTTTTTCCTAGCTTGAATCCTTCTTGTTTCATCTTGTAATCATGTCTATGCAAAAAGTTTCTATGTGTTTATGTATTGAATTGATGGCTAGTGAGTAGTCCTTTAAGAATTCTTGGGTATGGTAGATTGGGTGGTTCTTAGCTTGTTCTTGATGTTTAGGAGCTAGACTCTTTGTATTCTTTATCATTGAGTGTTCTTAATGCTAGATTGGCCTTGATCAAGTCAGTCTTGAGCCTTAGGGATTTTATCCATCGGGAGATGCTTGATTATATTTCGGAATGAATTCAATGAGTGCTTTTCATACCTTAGCCAACGGGAGTTGATGTTTAAGATGAATTGTGGCTAGTTAGACTCGAGTTTAATGCTTCATTGTCTTTGAATTGCGAACGGGAGTTCTTGTTGATGTTTAGACATTGAAAGAGATCGTTACCACGGGAGTGGATCAATCTTTATTGTGTTCTTAGACTAAAAGAATGCGTTTTGTTGAATGTTTGAACATCTTGAACAATTAGGAGTCATCCGAAGTCGATAACCTTACCCAAGGATTCGTTTGTGTATTATTGTTTTAAAATCAAAAACTATTACTTGTACTTGTTTGATTATTTGAGCTTTAAGTCTTTACCACTAAAATTATGTTATTTTCTTATTGTCATATTTTTAGTCTCGCCCTGTTTTAGCTTATTTTTATCCTTGCATTTAAATTTCCGTCTTTACTTATTATTAGGTAGTTAAACAATTCACCACACACAAAAACCCTATCCGCTTAGATTAAACGAAATTCTGTATTCTTGGTGTGTTTGTTCTTGTTTCCCTGTGGATTCGATACCCTACGTGCTATAACGATACGCCTTATGATTGAGGTAGTTTCGCACATCGGGTTTCAATTGGTGTGCAAGAGCCTAAAAACTCTACTATAAAACTACAACACTTATATATAAGAGAAAATCTTCTTTATTATATAAGATTGTGATGTCATTTAAATTAGTCTAGTTATATTTTTTTTGTTGATATATAGTTATATTTAGTTAATGAAATTAAATAAGAAATACGGAAAAAATTCTAATTTTTAGGGGATAAACATTAATTAATTTAGATAAATTAATATATATATATATATATATATATATATTACATTAAAGAGTGATATTACATTCGTTATTGATTTTATGTTCCCAATTACATCACATATATAGAAGAAAAAAAATCAACCTGAATTAATATATATAAATCAACCTGAATTAATATATATATATATATAAATTAATATATATATATAGCACTATAAAGAAGTGATTTTATATTCGTGAGATGTTATATGCTCCAACTAAATCACTTATATAGAAGTAAAAAATAAACCTGAAAAGGAAAAAAACTGAAATTTGCATTGTAATAATTGTCTTACGTTTGTTAGGGGTTATATGCTTGTACTACATCACTTACGTAGAAGAGAAAATCAACGTGAAAAGAAAAACAATTTGAAATTTTTTAAATTAATTAATTATTTATTGCAAATTGTATTATTGAGTTAAGTTATGGTCAATCAAGAGACATTATTATCTTTGTAAATGTGTTTTTGTTATATATGTTTCTTTTAAGAATAAGAATATCAAAAATTAAAATAGAGAAATAATTAAAATGAAAGATGATATGTGTCTTTGTATATGTTTTTTTTATGATGGAGAATATCAAGTGGTATAATAGATTTATATTGAAAAGACACATGTTAAAAAAATTACTGTCAATTATGTTGTTAATGGGTTAAGTTATTGTCAAATTGTAATAATTGTTTTTAAATGTGTAATTAACAGAAATTATTGTTCTTATATATGTTTCTTTTAGAAATGAGAATATGAAAAAGTAATCGTTTATATAGAACAGAAAATCAACCTGAATTTAGAAATTTTCTAATTAATTAATTAGTTATTGCAAATTATATTAATAAGTTAAGTTATGGTCAATTAAGAGAAATTATTATCTTGGTATATTTTTTTTTTATATATGTTTCTTTTAAGAATGAGAATATCAAAAAGTAAAATAGAGAAATAATTAAAATGAAAGATGACAAATTGTAATAATTGATTTCTTTTGTATATTTTTTTTGTTAAGTTATTGTCAAATTGTAATAATTGATTTTAAATATGTAATTAATAGAAATTATGTTTTTTATATATGTTTATTTTAGAATTGAGAATATGAAAAGGTAAAATAGAGAAATAGTTAAAATGAAGGTTAAAATGAAGGATGACACGTGTCAGCTTGTAGTTAAGCAAACCTTACTTTATTATATAAAATTTCATTTAAAAACGGTGATTACGTTAATTTAATCCAACAAACCGAACACCCAATCTTCTTCTTCTTTTTTATTATAATTTACTCGTTTATTTACTCGTTAACAACAATATATAGTATATATAAACAATCGGTTATATAATTTACTCGTTAATTTTAAGTTGAAAGCTATTTTTCTTAGATCTACATGCGTAATTATATTTAGTCGAGAAAACTTGCAATTATCACAAAATGAAAAGAATCAATACAATACAACAAAAAGGTTAAGTTAAACAAACCGTTAATAATGCATAACTTCACTCACATTACGAAAGAACAAAAAAAAATCCGTGATCGAAATATATAGAAAAACCCTCGGGTAACTTAAGAGACATCAAAGACATCACATAACTGATGCACTATATCTTTAACGCTTCACAACAACCACCACCATGGTTTGGAGGGAGGAGGTGGATACACTTTCCCATATTTAGAGGGTGGTGGTGGTGGGGACTTCCTGTAATAGTAGGCTTGGTAAGCTTGGGGAGGAGGAAGAACAATCGGAGGAGGGTAGATCGGAGCAGGGGGAAGAGGAAGATCGACAGGAGGGGAATAAACCGGAGTAGGAGGAGGAAGATCAGCTGGAGGAGAATAGACCGGAGTAGGAGGAGGGGGAAGATCAGCCGGAGGAGAATAGATCGGAGTAGGAGGAGGAGGAAGATCAGCCGGAGGAGAATAGACCGGAGATGGAAGAGGAGAATGTTCGGGTTGGTAGTGAGTGTGAGTTTGTAGGAGCCTACGGTTGTTATTGGCTTCACCAAGTGTGATTAGGATTGCCAAGAGAAAAACTAGGGTGAAGGAAAGACCTTGGGACACCATTTTTAATGGTTTTGTTCTTTGTACTCAATGATAATGTTAAATTCCTAGACATAACTATGTTTATATATGTAATTATTCCATTGGACGCTCTTTTGTTTAGAGAGTTAGAGGATTACCACTAACCTTATATACTTTGTCTATTGTAGTTCTTAAGTATATGTTTATGGCGGCCTTCGCTGTTTTTTTTGCATTTTATATGCCTCTTCTTTGCCTAATTGACGCCTCCCTCTAAATAGTAAGCTTTCTTAAGTAGTGGTATTAAAATATCAAGAGAAAGGTTGTTCTTTTGGATTTTATACAAGTAATTCAATAATGACTTTTAAACAAGTTAATCTTATATTATACAGTATCATATATAGTTTGATTTGATGAATGGTTCTCCAAACAAATTTAACAAACTATTTTACTAATCTTTGACTTTTTTGTCGGCTCGCTTTGGTATATGTATATAGATAATAATAAAATAAGAACTAGCAAAAATATCTTTATAAACGAATTACAAGTTTGGAAATTAGTCAAAAGGGTTAGCTTTAAACAAAATTTGGGTACCCCTTAACCTTAACTGAGTACCCATAAAACCCTAACCCTCAAGAACCATTTAACCACAGTCTGAGAATCATTACCTTAGCCGTAGATTTCTTGCGTCACCTAAATTCTGCTAAATTGATCCTATTACTTCCAAGACAAGAAACAAAAAAATCAGAGTAATGATTTAAATAGTTACTATTCAGACCCTTTCCTTATGTCGCAAGAAAGAGATCCTTGTTTACTCATTCCACATTGTGAAAACACCACCAGGATTTGACCCCTGAACTGACTCACCGGTCCAACCACTATACCCTCCGGTTCCATCACTGGAAGGCATATCGTAATCTGTTTTAACGGTTGGAAACTCTTCAGCCGATCCAACGGTGGAGGTCGACCCAATACCGATGTCGTGGTTCCCATGAAATGCTGCAGTGTTGTAGCTCCCACTAGAGCCTCCATTGTTATTATTGTTGTCAACGATAGAGGTCGAGACAAGGCCGTGAAGGAGAGCCGGATTGCTATGAAGATACGCGTTGTAGAGCTGCTGTGAGTTCTGGCTCGATTGTTGCTGCAAGTAATTGTTGGTCTGTTGGTGGAGATGAAGCTGTGTCTGGATATAGTTATGGTGATTGAAAGAGGAGGAATCATGAGCATTACTGTTGTTGTAATGAGAGATGTCATTGTTCTGAAGAGATAGAAAAGGCTCTAATGGTTGTTGAATGCTAAGAGGGTAAGGTTGGAGCTGAAGCCTTGATGAGCTCGAGCCGGAGCCTGAGCTCGAGCCACCACCGTACTGGAAACTTGAACCAAGGGCTATCATCTCGGCCTCACGTTTCCTTGAAGATTCAAGAGCTTGAGCTTCTTTGAGCCGCTTAGCTGCGCCTCCTCCTATGGGAAGAGTGCTGCTCTCTAGGATGGCTTTGACGTCATACCGGTTTATTTCAAAGTTGGTCACTGCATTAAGTCCTCTAAACTTGATCGCAGCTATATCATAAGCTTCCGCTGCTTCTTCCTCAGTGCCTGAACAAGATAAACCATATTTGTAACGTAAGATTGGGTTTGGGGGACCGTCATTTTGTTTTACAAGCCGATTCTAAGATTGGGTTTGGAGGACCGTCACTTTAAATCGTTTGAATCAATTCTCATGCTTTGCGAACTAAACGCGGTCAAGATCTAATAACTAAGTACTTACTAAAAGTTCCCAAGTAGAGGTCTTTGTTTCCTGCGACTCGGCCGATCCTTGCTTGCCATCTTCCATGTTGGTGATGCCTATACATATGACAAGAAAATGTTTTTTTTTTTTTATCAACGACAAGTAAAGATGTGTAGTATATGCATCTTATAAGACTATGGGAAAATCTACATATACAAACCTTGTAACTCCTCGATACATTGAAGCACCTCTTGAAAATCCGCTACTTTTCCTGTGATTAAACAAATATATAAGCTGTTAGTAATACATTAGAGAAGCTACGATTGATAACTGATAAGAAAAAGACCTCATGGGAAAACACAGAACAAAACCTTCTAATAGCAGCCACGAACTCTTGTCTCGTCATGTGCTTCATTTCCTCTACTTCTTTCTCGTAGTTAGTAATCTGATATATAGTAATGAATCAAAGATTTGAAGCATACATAACTTATATCGAAGAAATTAGTGCAAGAAAATATGAATTAACATACGGGGAAATTAGTAGTAGTTGAAGGACCCCAGTACTTAAGTGCAGCTAGATCATATGATCTTGCTGCTTTATCTTCTTTGTCATACCCACCTATACCAAGAATTTGATTTCATTTAGTTTCCTTTAACTAAATAATATAACTAATCCACGAGGATGATAAGGAGAAAAATCCAATTCGATGTACTCACCCAAGTAAACTGGAAGATTGTTTTTTTAATCCCCAAGATTTTACGCATCAAGAACAAAGAGTGAAGACAAAACATTTATAGTTAGTATGAGCCAAATAAAATTAAAAGACAAAACTTAATTCAGTGGAAGTTAATTACTTACCTTGTCTTCCTTTCCTAGACTGGCCTTCCCTTCTACAACTATTATCCCATAGATGAGCCTCATATCGACCAGTCCATCGATGTCTATATATATTCACATTTCATCATTACACTCGAATAAAGATCACAAAATCAGTTAGGAATCAACTAAAATAATAGTAATTAATGAGTCGCATATCTAACCTTGTGACACCACGATAGATCGAGGTTCGTTGTCCGAAAGTGTCTAACGCACGTCTCGGCGTGGCCGTCTCAACAACGGCTAGTGCTCCACCGCTAGTGTTATCTCCGGTGGTCTCGGATGGGGAAGCTTTGGCTGCAGCGTTATTACCAGCGGTGGTCCCCATGGACAAAGTGAGTGACTGTAAATTGTGAGCACTCTCTTGAAGCTCATGATAGCTACTGTTGTTAGGAGTGTTAGAGTCACAAGCTGCTAGAACGACGTCGTTTGATTGGACGCTAGGCATCAAGCTATTGGTATGGAAGTAGTAATCTGAGTCGTTGTAAGCTACTAGGTGGTCGGATTGGTTTTCGTCCGGTTTGCTCACACCAAGAAAATCGGCCACTTTTGGAACCTCTCCTCCTTCACCTCCTCCTCCACCACAGTGTGGATTGATCATATTCCACTCTACATAATATATTACAATTTGATATCTTTAGTATATGTAGTTATACATTAAAAAAAAGAAAAAGAAGCATATATATAGAGGTATTACCTTGTGTTTGAAAAGGGTTGTCCATATGGTCGCTGACCAAGCCAAGGTTGTATTCATGAGGAGGCAATGAAGAGTTGTTTGGTGAAAGAGGAAATCCAAGCCAGTTGTTAGAATTCATTTTCTTCTTTTTGAGTCAAATATGTTTGGTTTCTGTTTGGGTTAAATCAATCAATCACTACCACTTTGGTATGATCAATATACCAAGCTCTACGCCAATCAAAGAAGAAAGGAAGATTCAATAATCAAGGATTGGGGAAAGAGAATTTAATGATCAAGACTACTTTTCAAAGATTGGAGAATAGTATATATATATATATATAGGTAGGGGTACTCTTCAGATTTATATAACCTCTCTCTTTCTTTTCCTCTCTCTCTCAAAAGCTAGAAACTCTATGATAATTTTAGGGTTTTAACAAAGGAGAAGATACTTGTGAGAGATGAACTTTGAGGAAGACCAGAGAAGTTTTATGGTCGAGAGACCCTTTTAGAATATTAATTATTGTATAAATAAATATATATGCACTATACATTATTATTGTTTAGAATTATTACCAACGTACTCTGTCGGATTTAAATCTCGGTGAATATACGGCGAAAACGTAACTATAGCAAATCATCCACAAAAAAAGTAGCAGTATATGATATCTGCAATAAATAAAGGTGCACGATTGACATAATATGCAACGACAGTTTTGTATATACATGACTTGTTAAAATGAATGTATGTACCATTTAGACCCACTTTATTTATAACCCAACCTATTTAGATTTAAAATTTATTTAGATTTATTTAATTTTGAGATTATTAGGGGCATTCGTTTAGACCCGTTAAAATTAATCTAACTTATTTAGATCCGTTTAGACTTATTTAACATTATATTTAACAATTTATTTTTAGTAATATATATTCCTAATTTTATTGTTTAACACAAAAAGTTTAATTTTGTTAACATATAACTTTTAATTACTACAAATTTATTTAACTTACGTGAATTATGCATATCATATAATATTTTATATATTATATGACTAATTAAACATGAAAAACAATAAAAAACCAAAAAACATAACTAATATTTTTAAATTAAAATTCTGAAAACATGATAAACTATGTTCTTTGCAGAAATAAAAGTGTTTCAACAAACCCAACTTCATAAAATAAAAACATTAAAAACAAAAAAAAACATATAGTTTAGTGTGTATAAAAAGACAAAAAAATATAAACGGATCAACAGGGTACTTTGTTAAATATTGTCAAAATCCATTTAATAAATGGATCTAAATGAGTAAATCCATATAAAATAGATTGACAAATGAGACTAAACGGGTTTTTATTTTAACAGAAAACTCATTTAGACCCGTTAACTTAATACCTATATTAACATCCCATGACTATTTGAAATGTGTTGTAAATGCATAAATATATTTGTATACACGCTTTTATATATTTGTAAATACCCCACACATAAATTCTTGTATATGCATAATATTTAACATTTGATATACGCTTTGAATAATTCATCCATTTTAAAATATTCTCTAAATTACATACCATAATGAATAAGCATATATTTAATAAACTCTATTAATTATTTTACTATGTTGTTTAGAAGTCCATTTTTAGACATTTTGTAAAATTATATATTTACTTCAATAAATTAATTTCAAAATTATATACTCCCTTATCACTTGAAGTGATGTTTCAGAAAAACATTTGTTGTAAATTACTTGATGTTTTCAAGTTTCTATGCGATATAATTTTTATTGGTTGAATTAGTTGAATTAATAATATTTTTATGTTAAAGGCTATGAATTTTTGTGATTTCTTCGTCTATATGCAAAAACCTTAAAGAAAGTACTAAATATACAAAAATCAATGTAACGTGAATAAATTTGATTAGACAGAATGGGCGGTCTCAACTTCGTGTTCGTGTAGTAAGACAAAACCTAAGATTCCAACCGAAAAAATCCAACCGTGTAGGCAAATTAATTTATCACTCACAATTAACATATACTAATGTTTTTAGAAAAGCGGAATTTAACGAGAGCTTCTCTCTCTAAGCCCCACTAGGATTATGGGAACTCACGTCCTCGTTTAATGCGATGTATGACTCCACAAAGCCCAGCATTCCCACACTTACCTCTCCGCCTTAATTACCATTTGACCATTCTACGTTAAGTCTCTCTCTATCTCTATCTCTCTCTCCCAATCTACAGCTCTCTGCTTTACTTAAGCATGTATACTTGCGTATCGATCCATATATGTATGTTTAAGCATACGCCTACGTATGGATGTACATATACATGCATACATTTTACGTACCCTATTGTATGAATAAAATTTACAAAATACAGCAACTGGGTTACTCTAAAGAACCGATAAATTATTGTAGATCCCCGAATTCTCTCTCTTCTGCATATGTACACGTTCATGCAATATTATAAGAGCCAATTCATTAAATATAAAGATCATATATGGAAAGAGATACACTAAAAGTGACACTTCTTTGAAAAAATAATTGCTTAAAAGATTAACAAGAGAAAAGTATCTTCTTTTTATTTGTTAGTTTCTGATGGAGTGTAGAAGATTAAAAAAATGTAAAAAAAATCGTAAAATTGGTAGGGGAATTTGTTTTGGTCTCCCCAAGTAAAAATTTGTTGACCGCTTAATCGGTCTGCGCACCCGTCAAAAGAAAGAGTTTTTATGAATTAATTAAATTAAACAGCATGTTTAAGTTTAAAAGTTATTATTGCTTGTGTCCTTTGCACACTAGGAGATTGTATTGTGCTAGGAGCCAGCCCTCTATTTTAATCGCATGCCTTGTGTCATCCATTAACATCATTAATTTTATAATACTTATCAAAATATAGGTATTTTAAAATGAATATATTAATATATGTACATGTGCATCAAACTTGATTTCACATGTGAAATTTTAGTATGACACAGAAAAATTATATTCACTGATATTAGATATTGTGTTTTAGTTGCCAAAAAAAAAATGTTTCAAAATGGTGATCATAGTATACTCAATTAGGCATCTGTATTAACATAACATACATAAATGCTTTATGTTGTCGCAATATAACCAAAACTGATCTTCGTCAACTTCATTGTACTCTACTTGTATATGATATTAATTGAAACTAAGCTGGTTACAAAAAATGGTTTAGGAAAATTCGATCAAATGATACTGAAACATTTTTAAAAAGAGATGATTAAGCTAAAAATATACATGGTGGAATGAAAATATTATGGTTACTTTACTTCTTGTTATACATAAAAAAAAAAAAAAAAAGCTGAAACAAAACAAAATCTTTAATATTAACACATGTCACATGATGTTAAAACAACAAATGAATATAAATTCAAATACATTAAAAATAATATATACCAAAATATCTAGCAGATGTAGGTCTGCTACAAGGAAACTTCTTATTCCACTTTTTAGATTTTACTATATCCTTCTCACTTTATCATTTAATAAAATATGACTAAAATTTTATCTGCAATATTTTTATGAGTGAGAAAAGAAAACTCGAAAGAGAGCTTCCTTTTATGGCTTTCTTCCAGCCTGAACCACTCAGAGTTTCAGTCTGATGTACGTAGAATCTAAGCGCAGAAGAATAATCAAATGACATATTCTGAAGTACTAGTTTTCAAAGAAAGACAGATATATAAGTAAAATACGGGGATGATCTGTTACTTTGATGTGACATTTTGCCGCCAGATTGGTTACCCTTTTTTCCTATGAAGTTCCGAGAAAACAAAAACAAGAACACCAACAAATTTTTAAGTTCTACAAAGCAAATTAAACAAATTAATTCCACGAAAAAAACAATTTAATTTTTTGTTCAAAAAAAAAACAATTTAATTCCTCGAAAATATCAACTTCTACAAAATTACCTCACAATTAAGTTATTTCTAAATTTTTCTAAGAATATAAAATTTAGAAATATCTTACAAAATATCACTTTTGACATTTTGTAAAAAAGTGACTTTTTTTTTTATGGATATATGTCAAAAACATCTGAAAATAAATGGTTTCTCTTTAAATTAAGTATGACTAAAATATTATTGCTGAAAAGTTGGGGTTTCTTTTTGTTTTGGCTGGGTTTAAATATTAGTATTATTTAGTACTTACTTTACTTATTCAAATTCAAAAAATCAAGACAAAAAGTACACATGAGAGATGGTAAAAATATCAAAAATAAATGAGAAGCAAAATAAAATAAAATAAAAAAAGAATTATGCTCAGAATCAAGTAAAAACTGAAAACATTATAATTCGCAAAATAAATAAAAAATAAAGAATTATGCGCAGAATGAAGTAAAAACTGAAAACTTTAGAAATTATAGTCACGGTCTTATAAGTGATTAAAGCTATGTATGGTAGGTTGAGCGGATCCGGATATCCGAAGTTTTTGGGATATCCAGATCCGTATTCGTATCTGGCAGATCCGTAGTTTTAGCATCCGGATCCGTATCCAAAAATCTGGATATTCGGGGTTTCGAATATCCACAAAAAATCAGATATTTTTATCCATATTTGTTTAGGAAAAATATGATATTTGAGAAAAATGAGAGAAAAAACTATGTTTGGATCGGATATTTAATCTAATATTAAGAAATCTAAGTCGATTTAGAGTAAATAATAGAGTTAGATTTGCAAAAAAAATGGTCGGATATCTGTTATCTAAGTCAAATTTTTCTATTATCCGTATCTGGATTTACTGAATCCAAAAATTTACTATCCAGATCCGTATCCGCATTGTTTGGATATTCGGTTTTTCGGATTAAATTCCAGATCTGAATTTGGATACTCGCGGATAGTGGATAATAAAACGAGACGGAACTAAATAAAATGTTAGAAAAGGAAGAGAAGTTGCAGAAAATCGGAAGAAAATAATCTAAGGATTGAGTCTTCTTTGTTGGGAAAGGTGAGGAGAATGTGCAATTTTCACACTAATCAAGTCACCGGCAATTCTCGGTTAATACTCCTCTCTTTCTTTCGCTTTTCGCAACGATTCACTGCCACGTGGCGGTAATGTGTATCTTTCCTCCTGGTTTACTCTGCCTATTATCAGTGAAAAACTGAAAATTAATAATTCTAATTAGAGTGACCACAAAAAAAAACATTTTTCTGACTAGGGATATATTTTGAAAAATGTTGTCGAATACTAGTATTAATTTATTCAATAAGTTCACGTTAGTTTAGGTGATAAAAAAAAATTCACGTTAGTTTGGTTGAATCACCTATCGTTTGAATAGAAAGTAGTATTTCTTGAAATTTCTCAAGGAAATAGGATAATTGATTAATAGTATAATAAACCTAGATATTCCAATACTTCGTGTTTCTAAGCATATTAATGGCGATTATACCTTATGTCCTTGCTGAATTTTATGCATGTAATGTTGTGCAAAACATTTAGCCACCATATATTAAGAAGCGTATGCGAAATCTTAAACGCAAATGTTTACTTAATTATAAATGCAAAACCGTAGTAGTAGTTGATCAAATGGGAAAGAGAGCCACTCGAACTTCTCTACTCACATATTCTCTCCGTATCACTTAAATGATATTTTTACAAATTTTTTTTTATCATTTTAAGTGATATCTTCGATCAAGTTTCTATGCAAAAATTTAAATGTCTTTTATTTTTTTACTATTACTGTAATATACTATATTTTTATTGGTTGAATTAGTTGTAGTTAATGATGTTTTATTGCAACAGAAGTAAATTAAATGAAAATTTTGTGATTTTTATATGCATAAAAAAACCTTAAACATCATTTAAAAATAGAAGAGAGAGAGCATTTGATGATGATGTGGTTTTGTCTACTTAATCACAGCCAGCAAATTATTCTTGAACTCTTATTTAATCACTACTACTATATAACCGTATGTGCGTATAAACTTCATTAAGAAACATTTAAGGCATGCGGTTTAATTTTTAGTTAGTTAGAGTAGAAAAAAATGTATGAGGTCTGAGATTAAGGCTTCGAATGGTAACCATTCTGGACCGCACCGCACCGCATATATATATATATATGCATATATATATTTCTAAAATGTATACATATAAATATATATTTATACGTTTTTGTTACTATTTGAACCACACCGCATTTTTCCCACGATTATTCCGCACGTTACTATTTATAGTCCAAAGTTTTACTTAGAAATTAATATAAATGTGGCTTGGTGTGTACTGTGTAACATAGACGTTAAAATCACGAAAACCGGTGGCAAATTTTTGGAGAGGAAAAATGAAATAGAGAGAGAGAAAGAAGTCACAGTCACGGGAATCCAGAGAAAGGCTTTGTAGAGTTTCCATGGTGAAATGTGGTGTGGTGTGTGGTGGGAGGAATAGCCGGAAAAGTGCTCGTGTCGCCTCGAGATGAGTCTCCCTCTTTACCATTTTTTGTATTCTTTTAATTTGTAATACTATTATATACTGCTAGTAAATTTTATCCTTTTTGGGGATTTGATGTCCTTACAATGGATTTGAACTAAGCAGGGACTATTTTTATACTTGAGATATATTTATGTTAGCTTAATTCCAAAAAGGAAATAACAAAGATATATATTTATAAAAAAAATTTAAAAGACATATTCAGTAGGTTGTGTCTTTGTAAAAACACGAGGCCGCATAATATTATAAGGGGTGCTTTAGTCAGTAGTCGAACTCACTGATATTTAACATATGTGCATAGTAGTATATTGAATGATCCCAAGAAAGGACCCTATAGGTGAATGACTACGTTCAATGAAGTATGAACTTAGAGAGGCATGGGCGATATTATTATGTGTTTGTTGTTAAGTGGTTTCAAGTGTTAATAAACCGACCACTATATTGGCCTATATACATGAACCAAGACCATTATATTACTCCTTCTGAGTAAGAAAAAGACTATATATACTACTTTGATTGTTTTATTATATATATATATATATATATATATATAATCTATCATTTGAAAATTTATGATAAAAGTCAAAATTAAAAAATAGAAATAAATCACCCGTAAAAATAAATATAATACAATATTAAAAACGCTTATCCAAAATTATTCACCAATATAAAAACCTAACAAATTTACAATCATTTATTTATTTTAATTATATATAGGTTAATTTATTTCTATTTGAATAAAATTTATTTATTTTTAATTTTATTTAACTTTTTTTCAAATCGACATAAAAATAATTTAGTGTTATTATTTTGAATTTTTTACTCATTGTCTTTTTGGATGATAGCTATTTCTAAAAAGTGTAAGAAAAACTAACATAAATTAGAGAAAAATTTAATAACCATACAAATATATAAATAATTTTTTAAGACAACTTCATAATAATAAATTAAAATAAATTTCTAAAACTTTTTAAAGAATAGATGTTTTACCAATAGAATGACGTTGAAATTAGGATGGTGTTTTTGAAGAAAAAAGTTTGTTTGTTGTGAAAATATGAGACTACTTATTTTTTTTATATAGAGTTCGATATTTACAAATATTTTTTTTTAAAATTAAAAGTTTTCTTACTTATGTAAGTTTATTCTTTTTAAAAATTAGTAATTTATGTAATTTGTTTTAAAAAAAAATATTTTAAATAATGGTAGTTAATTATTTTTTGTATAGTTTATTTATAATAATTTTAACATTTTTTTAAATTTGACACATATCAAAATCATGAAACGATAAACTTGCCAAATGTTATCAACTTTGAAAACCATAATTTATATAATAAAATATATATCTAGTATTTTATTATATAAAATATAGTTTATATACATGTACTATCGGTAGTTATAAATACCACTAACGTTTGATCATTTTTATCAAAGTATAACTTGTTGACAATTTTGTGCATAAGATCAGTGGCACGGCGATGATTATAGTTAGATAATGGTGACATATTCACTGAGGTAATATATTATTCTCAACCGGCGCTCATTTACATTCGATCTTCGTAGAATTCACATAAAAATTACAAAACTTCGATCAGCAAAAGTCCTATCAAAGACCCAATTACACCAAAAAAATATGGACTAGTATATTCATGTGTATTATATATATATATATATATATATCATTTTTTGTTAAAACTATATACAGTAAAAACTCCATAAATTAATACTCTATAAATTGATATTTTTTTCGTCTCGAGTCAGACCAATATAAAATTCAACACAATTTAATAAGATAACAAAATAATATTTTTTTGAAATCACTATGTAAATATATAATCACAATAATAAGATAAATTAATAATTATAAATTTTATGCCTACATACCTAAGATAATTTTGTAAATATGAATCTATTGTACTTATTAGTGTATTCGTAAAGTTAGAATCTCATTGGAACTCATCTCTAATCTTCCTTATTATATTTACAACCCTTGATGTTGTATTCGTTTAAAATCTTTGTGTATTTGATCAGTCATAGTTTATTTTGCAGCAACTTTTAGATGAGGAATCATTGTTAAGGTTGGTGTGAAAAGAAAAGATGAGATGACGTGAAAAATGCTCAATAAAATACCAAAAATGATTATTAAGATAAATAAAAGTTTCGTAAAATACAAAAAATAAGTAAATACTAAGAAAAAAGAAATATTAACAAAATATATAGAATTTAATAATAAGAAATTTTATATAAAATAAAATTTAAAAAATTATGTACTGATTTTCTTTATCTCTTTTATTTAATAAATTATTTATTTATAATCATAATAAATTAATAATCGATAAATCAAAATTTTTATAAAATAATATATTTTTGAGGACCTAACATTATTAATTTATAAAAATTTTATTGTATATCATCTTTAATTTTAAATTTATAGAGTAGTTCGTGACTTTCAATAAAAACACAATAATGTTATTGCATTTCTATAGCCATTAATTAATTAATTAATTACCATAGTTGTACTCCCTCCGTTTCTTAAAGAATGTCGTTTAAAGTTTATTTTTTTGTTTTATAATAAGTGTCGTTTTAAGTTTTTAATGTAAAATTTGGTGCAAAATTTCTAATTTAACCTCAAGTTCATAGAAGAATACTAAGAGTCAATATGAATTTAAAGGGTATAAAAGAAATTTTAATATGTTTTCTTAATTTACGTGAAAAATGTCAGAATGACACTTTATGTGAAACAGAGGGAATATTATTTTATGGAAAATCAAGTAAGACAAGGAAGGGTATAGATTTTCGTGAATGTAGATAACCAAGGAATCACATGAAAGATATTTCATTTCTGGGGTAAAGAATCACATCTAGTACTATAAATTATTAA
This sequence comes from Crucihimalaya himalaica, assembly GCA_004349715.1. NCBI lineage: Eukaryota > Viridiplantae > Streptophyta > Magnoliopsida > Brassicales > Brassicaceae > Crucihimalaya > Crucihimalaya himalaica. Next base: position 80,622 of record SMJT01000043.1, read on the forward strand.
GATTTTGTTGTCTTATATAATACGTTATTTTCTATAGCTATAATCGACGTAGAAGCACAACTACTTATTTATCAATAGGTACGCAGAGTCTACGCTACCCTCATATACAGCAATAGTCCGATAATAAAAAAGAGAATGAAATCTGATAAAACAAATCTGATAAAGCTAGGGATTGCTTACTAAATCTCTCTCTCTCTATCTTAAGAATTTGTGATTAGAAAAACTAATGAAAATACATGGCGTGTATTGATTAATAGAACTGCATTTGTTAAAGAATATAATCTTATATAATTCATTTTTTAAAAATATCCGTTTAAGTTCATATCATCTGTTATAGTCACTACTACGTAAGAAAAATAAAAATAGTGTTCGGCTTGAATTCGTGAACCATTAATTTGTAACTGAACAAACTCTAAATTTATACTAATTTCATATTCGAACTTTTTATCTTTTGTGTTTAATTATATTATATAGCAATTTTATTAATATGGTTTATCATTCAATAAATCTTACGTCAAAAATGTAAACTAAGTATGAAACTGTCACTTTTTATAGTTTAAAACGCTTACAATCACCTGTTAGCCAGATTTGTTTCAACTCTGGAAATCAAACTAATTAGTATTGGAGCAAGTAAATAAAGTAAACAAGAACTTCAACAAACACATGAATTAATGTCGGCAAAACAAAATTAACTATTTCTGGAGTTGGAACTACAAAAATATTCGAATATAAATATTAAACAATAAGTTTAAACAAATTATTATTGTTATTATTTACCTCTTTAAGCAGATTATTTACTATGATAATATGATTTAAATAAAATAGAGCACATTTTCAAGGAGTGTTTTATATCTACTTTATAGAAAAATTAGAATGGGATCAGGCACTACTTCACGCATCATGTTGGGACCCTTTGCTCAATTCACCAAAATCACATGCTCAATTCACTTTTTCTTAAATCTTATTTCTTAAGCCCATTTCGGTCTAACCTCATCATTTATTTGAATCGGCCCATTGATGATCTCGCTCAATGCTAATCTTGTTTAGGCCCAAGAAAACTGTTTTTAACCCACTCTATAAAACCTCTTAGCACACACTGGGAATAAATAAGTATTTGTTTCTACTGTCTTATAAATCCACGAAGCAAGGTGAAACTAAAATTCGTTTGTCCTCGTCGCTTTGATACGACTGTTGTAATTTGGTGTTCGACGTTCTAAGATACATTCAGATACACTTTAATCAGTTTTTTTTTTCATTCATACAAGTTGATCTTTCAACCTTGCAAAACAGTTCCTTTGATGGATTTGAGTGTTTTTTTTTTTTTTTTTTTTTGTGTGGTAAAAATAGGATTTGAATTGTTGAGTAAAATAAAAAATAAAACAATTAAAATTTAGTTCATCAATTAAACACATTTGGTACAATATGCTCGCAATACATTTCTTAGAAGAAAACAAATTTCGTAAGGTAAGTTTTTTTTTTTTTTTTAAATAACTAAGGGTGATTCGGGTTATTATCACCGAATAATTTCGAATGATAAGAGTGTCTGTCGAGTGGCCATTCACCAGCTTTTTAAATAGACTTAAAGCATTTCGACTAAACAAATAGATCAATGATTCAGTTGTTGGTTCTCGTCCTATACTTACATAGCAGCTCCTCAAATAGAAATTAGTAGACTACTACCATTTGGTTTCGGAAAATAAGTTTCGACGCAATTAAATTATGAAAAACTTATTTTCATTACAAAACCGTACAAGAAAGTGTTGTCGGTGTAATGGACAATATTTTAAATTTAAATTACGAAAAAATGGGATTACCCTTGACTCTTGAGTGTTGATACAATGTCATATTAGTGTAACTTATTTAGTTACTAGCTTTGATTGGTCTTAAAAAGCAAGGATCCCTGGCGAAACAAAGAATTTGGTCAAAGTGCGAGAGTTTTTCAAGAAATCTAGTTTGATAAAGAGTTATTAAATCCTCTGACCAAACATTGCTTTTAGCTTTTTACTATGGCGGATTAAAGCAAAAGCAAAAAACTTTCAACAACAACCAAAATTGAGTGTCTTTGTCAGTTTGACGTTTCTTGAAGAGTTGAGTATAGAGTTATAGACTTAAACGAGTGAAACCTATTATATAAGCAATTTTATGTTTATCTATGATCAATCTATATCATTATTTTTGTATAATTGAAAATATCGAGTAATTAGGAATACATAAATCTTCATCAAACATCTTTAATACATATTGGGACGATGCATGTAGCTAATTTCCACAAACTCTATCTAAATTCCCACCAAAAGTTTCTTCCCACACATAGGCACTTGCAGGTTTTTATATATACCAATACCAAATCTAAAACTATTCTATATTTTCCATAGGTAAATATTTAATATATATTTTTATTGATTTGTACATGTACATATCTACGAAGAGGCGACCGTGGGGGAAAGTGGTCTATAGAAGTAGTGGAGGGGTTAAAACCTTTTCAGCCCCAAAACTACAGAGTCACGCATTTAGTGATGGAATCGCATATAATTTTCTTATTAAACATTTCATATATTAGTAGTGGAAGACCAAAGAAATTGGTTAAAACAAAATAAATATCAGAAAGTGATTATATGAATAAGAAAAGGAACTATAGGGCAACGCATTCAGTTATTAAATCGTTAATTATTTTCGTACAAATTATTTCATATAGTACTAGTGGAAAAACTTAGAAGCTGGAAAATGAAATGTAAAAAAAGCGAATCCACGAATAATAAAAATTTAAGCATAACATACGTGGGAGATGGATCATGCATATATAGACTTTACTTTCAATTGCAACCTTAATAGTTTACTCTGTTCTCCGATTTTGTGTCTCCCTTTAATCGTGTCAAGAACAATATAATATATTCGTTTATGCAATAAACTTTTGATTTTAAGTTATCTTCTGAAAAATCGTTGGCCAAGAGATAATGGCCGACAAGAGTCATCATAAGTCTAGTATGTCTTTTTTCCACTCAAATACAATATAATAAAATAAAAATAAAAATATGATCCTTTCTAGCTTTGACAACGTGTATAGAAGAAGAAGAATGTGCTTCATGCCATGCTTAGTACCATTTTTTACTTCTGAATTTGTCGTTTTCCTTTTATTACTTATTCGTAGATTATAGGGAATAGAAAGGACTAAGCACGGATTGGTATATATGTTATGTTTTATTATAAATATGTTATGCGATTCAGCTAACAATAACCAATTAAAATAATTTAAGTTAAAATCTGAAAAATAAATTTTTAATTTGGTCCATTATTTTGTTAATAGCTTGCATGATACTAAGATTGAACTTAAATAGTGATACATAAACACTAACACAAACCACTACACTATATATCATGATCATATTTAATCTGTCTAAAACAAAAAATATTGCTATATCAAATCCATTAAATTTTAAGCACATGTCTTTTTGTTTCTTTTCCGCCAAATCACATTTATTAATATCAATCGAATACAAAATCATTACAAAAACTATAAAAACCAATTATCACATAAGTAGATATATACGTTATGGGCAGAAAATAATTTTGAAAAATCTCGTGAATTAATGATGCTTTTTGGTGAAGTCTTACTCGCAAACGAAGTATTAATCTATTACATTCCTTACTACAAACCGATCTTCAAAGAAGAATGTGCTTAGTATTCTTTTCTGCATCGAGACTATTAATCACACATCGTTTTATTAAACCCATTGCTTCTATTGACAGTTCTGAATTGTCGACAATTTGATACCAACACTTTCGTATCAGTGTCGTTTTGAAAATTTTTGACTTTAATGTTTTATCGATTTGAGATGGAAAAAGCCCTATTTGGTTCCACTGACGGATAACTACAAAACCGTGATTAGATCCGGGCAAAATGAGAAAATGCGAGAGGAGACGGATACAAATGTGGTCAACAAGCACTGTCCTATCGTTGCCCCAATATGTATCCAGAAAATGGCCCAGCGTCTCACGTTTTTTTGCAAACTTTCGGTGATAGCATAATTACTGCATCATCGATACCCAAGGCAATCTCTTGCAAATGCCTTCTGTTTTTGTCTGAATATTAAAATGAACAAAGGAAAATGGGTAATTTCACTCTGAACAATTCAGATAGAGACAGACACAAAATTTATAAAGACATAACAACAGATCCGTTGTGTGTGTGGGAACCGATTTGCAGTTATTAAACTCTGAAGAAAACGCCGATTGTAACCGGTGACAATCACTCTCGGAAAGACACAAGAGAAAGAAGAACCAGTGTAATCGCACCACCATGAGAAAGAGAAAAAACCTAAAACACTGCTCCATAGATTTGCTAGATTTACTAATTAAATCTATTCAAAAGAAAAAATTAAAATTGCAACGGAAAAAAAGAGCTGACCGATGTTGAAAGAACCGACGTCAGTCGAAAACAATGATGAAACGAGAGCTTTGTTGAAACGGTGTCTGTGGAGAATCGCCTGTGGCGAGAACAGATGTTTCAAAGGCTGTTAATCTACGCACATGTTATTTATTCTGGCATATTAGCAAACTGAACATCCCTTATTTATATAGACGTGAATCTATATTAGAAGTTCCAAACAATTGATTTAAACATAATAAATCAGTGTTCCTTAGCATTGAACCAGGTAATAAACAAAGTTTTCAAAACACATGATCACAAATTTTCTAATTATAAAGTATCCATTGCATGGTTTGATGGATTAGGTTAATCAATTAAGTTTCGTTGAAGTATCGTGTTTGCTTTAGTGTTTTGGTTTTGGTTTAATAATGTATAGAACTAAATATATTAGATGAAAATAATAATGTAATATACGGGTAATAGTCATGTATTAGGCTATTAGCTAGTATATACGAAATATGTAGCAGATAGATCACAGAACAGGTTATAAAACACATATTGAACTTTTGAATATCTATATTATCTAATTTATGTGGATAATACAGTATTGATATACGTTGTTATTCGACTCCAAAACTACATATATATACTGTTAGGAGAGAACACTATTTCGTAACGGTGAACATTATTACATTTTTGTAAGTCTCTATTCACTACAAGAAAACAGGCGATTGCGACAGAAATTTGCGACGGAATATTTCCGTCGCAAATACGCGGCGGAATTGCGATGAAATTGCGAGGAAATTGGCTTCTGTCGCAAAATCCTCGCAAATTTGCGAGGAACATATCCTTCGCTATTTGCGAGGAACATATCCTTCGCTAATTGCGAGTAACTTGCGACGATATAGCCTCCTATTTGCGATGAATTTGCGACGAAAATTTTAAATCGCAAATTTTCGAGGGAGTTGCGAAGACTTTGCATGGGTAAATAAATTCCGTCGCAATTTCCTCGCAAATTTGCGACGGATTTGCGATGCTTAGCAAAAATGGGAAGAAAATTAGGTGAAACACGTTTTAAATGTTGTACCTACTTATTGCGAGGGCCGGTTTCCTCGCAAATACGTCGCAAATTAGACGCAATTCCATAGCAATTCTGTCGCAAAATTTTGCAAAAAAACTATAAATACCATAACGTGAGATCTCTCATTTCACAAAAAAAAAAAACCGAAGTATTAGTTAAAAAAAAAAAATCGAGATATCGTTTTGTGAGAGTTAAGAAAGAATGACCTCGCAAAATGAAGCATATGCGTTACGAAGTTGGATGTATAATCGAAAAGATCCGGAGACAAGAGAAGTGACGAAAGAGTATCGTGCCGGGTTGCGAGCATTCATCCACCAGGCCACTAACAACCCATATGCGAAGGGTGACGGTAACATATTCTGTCCATGTAAAACTTGCAAGAACACTCAATATTTGGATATTGATATTGTGAAGAGGCATCTATATAATAGAGGATTTATGCCGAACTATTATATCTGGTTTTCACATGGGGAGGGTTATAATCTTGGTGCCGGAAGTAGTAGTACGGGTGATGGTGTTGATCAACCGAATTATAATGATAATTATAATTATGGCCAAAATATGATTGAAGATTATGAAAGGGATCAACAGGGAAATAGGTTTCATGATATGGTTACTGATGCATTTCATGAATCTATTCCTGCATTTGCTGATGATACTAGGGAAGAACCCAATGTTGACACGCACCTATATCATTTCTTATCGCATAGTTAGATCCTGCCTCTTTTCATGATTCAATGCTTCTATTTATGAAGCGTGATGCTAATGAGGGTTTATCTTTAATCTTTTTAATTGGCATCTAGGATGATGACATATTAAAAGTGATAATAACCTAACTGAAAATTGCATGGACGCATGGGCTGAGCTTTTTAAAGAGTATTTGCCAAGAAATATATATTTCTGGCAGGGAGTTACTATGAAATACAGAAATTAGTTGCTAGTCTGGGGCTACTTCAAAAATTATTGATGTTTGCATTGACAATTGCATGATTTTCTGGAAAGACGATGATAAGCTACAGGAATGTCGATTTGTTGGGAAACCAAGATATACCAACTACCGGAGGAGCCGTGTCCCATACCAACGTATGTGGTACTTGCCCATCACTGATATATGAAATGGTTATACCAATCGGAAAGGACATCGGCGGCAATGAGATGACATGCAAACCATACAACGAATGATGGAGATTACGCATCCGTCAGATGCAAAGGCGTGGAAACACTTTCAGACGGTACATTCTGACTTTGCTAACGAGAGTAGGAATGTCTATCTTGGCTTATGCACTGATGGATTTAGTCCATTTGGTTTGTCTGGTAGACAATATTCTTTATGGCATGTGATTTGACACCATACAATCTGCCACCAGAAAATGTGCATGCAAAGGGAAGTCTTGTTTATGAGTATTCTGGTCCTGCTAGACACGAGCTGGGACCTAAGCCTATACAGATCAAGTCCCTTGATGTATTTCTGCAACCCTTGATTCATTGAGTTGAAACAATTATGGTGTCAAGTGTACGCACATTTGATTATTCACCAGGAACATAATTTTACAATGTGGGCAGTGCATAGTGGACCATTAGTGACTTCCCTGCGTATGGGATGTTATCGGAGTGGACCACGCACGGAAGGTTATCTTGTCCATATTGCATGGATCGATCAGATGCCTTTCAACTGAAGCATGGAAGGAAGTCGTGCTGGTTTGATTGTCATCGTCGCTTTCTTCCCTTGCATCATCCGTATCGGACAGAAACAAGAAGTTGTTCAAAAAGAACAAGGTTGTGCGTATTCCTCTCCCAGTTTATATGTCAGAGAATGATTTGTTTGAGCAGATTGATTATTATGGTGCTCAGGAAACATGTAAGCGTGGGGAAAAATTGGCACACTATAGCGAACATGCCTGGCGGATATGGGAGTTTCCACAATTGGCACAAAATGAGTATCTTTTGGGAACTCCCATATTGGAAAGATCACCTATTACGACACAACCCTGATGTGATGCACATCGAGAATTTTTTTCGATTACATCTAAATACGATTTTGAATGTGCAAGGAACGGAAAGAGTAAGACAACTTCAAATCAAGGTTGGACTTGGCCGAATCTGCTCAGAAGCGAGTCACATATTACAAGAGATGGTAAATTACCGATTCCGATCTTTCGATTTTTCTGGGGATGCGAAACAGACGTTGTTTAACTGGATTGCTTTCAGAAGTGAAGTTTCCGGATGGTTATTGTGTCCAAAACTCTCAAGATGTATTTGAACAAGGCAAAAAACTTGCCGGTATGAAGAGCACGATTGCCTTGTTTCTCATGCAACGACTATTACCCTTTTCTTGGCTGAGCTCTTACCGACAAGTACACTTCGAAGCAATTGTTGGTACATATTAATTATATTACATTGATTATTGAAATAGTTTTGTCATTTATATTAAATTATTTCAGTGGTGTGATTATAATCACTATGAACGTGTAGGCATTGGAGCATTTTCCCAGGGATCTATGCACACGAACACTTACAGACGAGGACATTGTGCCAATTACAGATAATATACCAGTGTTGCTCTCTTAATTTGGAGAAAATATTTCCACCACTTTGATGTGATGGACACATCTTCCAATCCACCTACCGCATGAAACAGCTCTTGGAGGGCCTGTGTAATTTCGATGGATGTACCCAGTTCGAGCGATTCATGGGACATCTAAAAGGAAATACCAAATTCTTGCAAAAGTGGAAGGATCGTTCGTTGCAAGAAGTTTGACTGAAGAAACCTCTCATTTCACGTCATATTATTTTAGCCCAACCGTTGAACCAAAAAGGCTTGTCTAAGCCGATATGACGATGGAGTGTTGCACAACATATAACGTAGAGAGTCCCATGATATCTTCTCCAAATAGGGAGCTTGTGGGAAAGGTTAAGGAAGTTTGGTGGGAGACCACACATTTACTTTGCTGCGGCGCACAATTATATTTGCGAATATATGAGGGGAGTGCAACCGTTTGAGAGGTATATCTCTTAATTAATTATTTAAATTTGTTTAACTAACAATTATTTAATATTATTCCATTTGAAGTTCACGACGAATTTAATTTATTTTTGTTTGTATAGTGAATTCGACAGGCATATGCGAGAGAGCTTGTCCGGTTTACTAGAAAAAGAGTATGAGAAGTCCAAAGAAGATAAGGTTGGATGGTTAACATATTTATGCACGTAGAGTAAGATATTATACATATTTGATATATTCCAAAATATTTAAATAATCTAATTCGTTAATTAAAAATTTATGTATATATATATATATATATATAATATATATATATATAGGTGATGAATGGATGTGCAAACCAGTCCTTGCCACTATGGTTGCATGAGATTATTCACGAACCACATTGCGAAGATCAAAACTGCCCCAATGTACTTCACTCGTGGATACACTTTTCACACGTATGATTATGGCTCCAATAAGTCAATCGCAAATTAATGGAATCCCGTGCCAGGTGATCTAAACTTCTACGGGCGTCTTGCAAGAAATTATGGAAGTCTCATATCTGGAATTATTGGGTTGAAATGCATTTTATTCAAATGTCATTGGTACGATCCAACGGTCGGTCGAGGCGTCCGCACAAACACATTAGGGGTAACCGATGTCAATGCAAACAAAAAAATTTCTAACTTCGAACCTTTTATCCCTAGCATGTCAAGCAGAAACAAGTGTGTTATATTTTTACCCTCAGAAAAGGCAAATGCGGGAGACGTGGTTTTCAGTGATAAAAGTGAATCCGAGAGTCTTATAGTCGGGGAAGTTGATGATGTGGCAATGCAACATGAAAGATCACCAGAAGTCTTTGTAGCAATCGAATCAACCGAGAATATCTTACATATTGATCCAGAACCAGAGAAGAGGAAGACATAATATAGTTGATGAGACGAATGACGACGAAGAATATGACGAGTTCGAGGAGATGATGATGAAGAAGACACTGATCATAGTGAACACTCCAATGAATCTGAAAAAAGAATCTGATTAATTTTTTTCATGTTTTTAAGCAATTTCGATTTTAAATAAAGTTTTTTTTAATCAAATTTTACCAAAATTTGCCGAGGGATTTGCGATGGACTAGCGTAAATTCGTCGGCAATTACCTCGCAATTTGCGAAAGAACTGCGATGGAAGCGTCTATTTCCACGCAAATTCCTCGCACTTTGCGAAGGGAATTGCGAGGGAGACGTCTAATTCTCACGCAACTTCCTCGCAATTTGCTAGGGAATTGCTTTGGAATTAATTTGAAAATTCAGCAATCGATGAATATTTTACCACTCATTCAAGATGTTAGCCCGACAAGATGGTTATCGATGATTAAAGTATGATCCAATATACATTTTGTGGTTGATTGGCGATGTTAAAGATTTGGAAATGTCTCATTTGCCTCTAGTCCATATCCAAGGTTGCTAAGCAACACTTCCCAAAGATACAAGAACCGTAACTAGTACAAAAGTTATGGTAACAAGAACCGTAACTTAAACAAAAGTTACAAAGTCCAATAGCTCAACTAGTAATGAATTTATATCCAAAACATATCCAAGGTTTGATAAGCAACACTTCTCTCAACAAAGCTTCCCAGATACAAGAACTGTAACTTATAGATCCAAAAGTTAGGTAACAAGAACCGTAACTAAATACAAAGTTACAAAGTCTAAATAGCTCAACTAGTAATGAATTTGCATCTAAACATATCCCAAACAAATTTATAACGATTATTTTTCTTAAATTAAAGATAAAGTTTTTTTAATCACATTTTACCAAATTTGCGACGGAATTGCGAGGGAAACGTCTTGTTCAACGCAATTCCGTCGCAATATTGGAGGACTTGCGAGGGAAAAAAAAATAGACGCAATTCCCTCGCAACTAGTTTCCATAGCAATTCGTCGCAAATTTGCAAGGGAATTGGCGGCTCTAATCCTTTTATTAATTTAACCGCGATCCGAATTTTTGTTAATCTTTTGAAATATTTTGTTTGGCGATGGAATTGCGATGTCAGATAAGTTTCCTCGCAAATCTATCGCAAATTGGTAATCCGAAACCCTAATTTGCGAGGGATTTTGCGACGGAATTGCGATGGACCGGGGAAAAAACAGAATAAAGTCGCGATCTTCTCTTCCTTTTTTCTTTTTCTTTCTCTTTCTTTTCTCCTCCCATCGCCGCCGATTTGCGATTTTTCTCTCCAGGCGACTGAAACGCCGCCGCCCAGCGCTTCTCCTTCTCTCCGTCTCCAGCCGCCGCGATGCTGCAAATAAAACAAGGTTAGATTGGTTTAGATTGGTTTAATTTGGTTGGTTTTTTATTTTGTTAGATTTTTAGGTTGGTTAGATTTGTTAGGTTTGTTAGATTAGTTTTGTTAGATTTAGGTTTGTTAGATTTAGGTTTTGTTAGATTAGTTTTGTTTAGATTTAGGTTTGTTAGATTTTAGGTTTGTTAGATTATTTTGTTAGATTTAGGTTTGTTTAGATTTAGGTTTTGTTAGATTTAAGTTTGTTAGATTAGTTGTGTTAGATTTAGATTAGTTTTTGTTAGAAATTTTTAAATTAATTTTTAGAATTTTACAATTTTAGAAATTAGGTTTTGTTAGAATTTAGAAATTTATTAGATTTTAGGTAAAATTAATTTTTTATTATTTTTTTAGATTAGTTTTTGTTAGATTTAGGTTATGTTTTGTAAATTAGTTAGTTTTGTTTTTAAAATTTAGGTTTTGTTAGTTTTAGATTTAGATTTGTTATATTTAAATTTGTTAGATTTAAATTTGTTTGTTTTTAGAAATAGGTTTTTGTTAGAATTTAGAAATTTTTAGTTTTTAGGTTTTGTAATTTTATAATTCATTAGTAATTGATTTTTAGAATTTATAAGTTTTAATATGATATCGTTGTAATTATTTTACTAATTTTTTAAATTTTTTTTTTTCAGATGTCTGGAGTTAATAACGAGTACTCTCGTTATCTCTCGAGGGGTGGCACGCCTCGGAGGAGTGACACGTCTCGGAGGAGTGACACGTCTCGGAGGAGTGGCATCCCTGTTCCAGAAAACTCCTCGGACGAGTTTTCACTTCTCAGACGGGACATGACGACAATCCCGGGATGCAATACTATTCACCGCCTCCACCCGCATTCTCAGATCCCCCACCGTGGCACACTTTGATAACGACAATGATGATCTTGTCGTTAAGGCGCGATCCTTGAGTCTCCGGTCATGACCTTCCTCCCGCTCTTGATCCAAAACGTCATGATAACACGTATTGGTAAGATTTTTATTTTATTTTATTAATTTAATTTTAAGTTTTTTAAAACAAATAAAATCATATTATTTGTTTTTTATTATTTTACATTTCAGGTTTGATCAAGACGGATGCGTGGCCGCTTCGGTCCGATCTATCTTTGAAAGAGATTTCAAAGAGCCTCATGCCTATTGGAGGCAAACACCGGACCATGTCAAAAGACGGTGGTTTCAAACTTTTGTTGTAAGTTTTTTAATATTTAAAATTAATTGTTTTATAATGTATATCACTTATTGTTTAAATTTTTCATGATATTTTTTTTTTTGTAGCACCACTATCATTGGGAGTACAGTATTACGAGCAGGGTCCGAAAGGAGTTTTGATGCGAAGTTGAAGGAACGCATGGCGCGACCAGGTGGGACGGTGAGAAGAAGTGGAAGAAAGAAGGCGACCTTGCGATGCCTAGGTGGTTTTGATCCAGATGTCTGGGCAGGCCTTGTCGTGTATTGGCAGGATCCGGCGAGCGAGATCAAGAGCGCTAACAGTCGGGCGGCCCGGTACGCTGATCCTGATGGGGACGGGTATCCAAGCATCGGTCTGGATAGCTTTCCTACCTTGCCCGCAGACGGAAAATCGTAAGTTTTTCATTTATTTTAATTAATTAAATTCTAATTATTAATTAAATTTTATTGTGATATTTATAAAAAACCAAATCAGGCAAAGGATCGCGAAGATTCGATCCCGGATTTGCTAGCTGTCCTCGAGGAGACAAAGAGGCGACCAAGATGGGACTTTCGTCGACAAGAAGTCTGAGAGGATCTACAACGACGCACTTCCAAGATGCAGGAGTTGACTCAGCATTATTAAGGGGGCGATGAGAGCGCATCTACCCCTTTGACTCCCGCCGTGAAGAACAAGATCTTTACCGAGGTATGAATATTGATGTTTTATATTTATTTTTTACAATAATTTCAACTAATTAAACTTATTCTTAATTTTCAGGTCGTTCCTCGTAAAAAAGGGAGAATTTACGGAGTCGGTTCTCTGCAATCGCAGATCGACTCGTGTACTTCTTCTTCCTCGAGAGCAGCAGAAGCAGAGTCCGCCGCCTACCTCCAGGGCATCATTGAATCGCAGGCCCAGCTGATCGTGACTCAGTCTGAGAAGATCTCGAGGTTCGATCAGATGTTCAGCTACTTGGCCACAAAGGATCCGGTTCTAGCACAGATGATTCAGGACCCTGCAGACGCATCTACCGGTAGGACCGAGACCGGGACCGAGATCGGGACCGGAACCGGAAACGGAGATGGATTCGGTCCATCGGTTCAATTTTAGATTCCCTAATGTATGATACAATTTAGTTTATTTTAATGTTTAAATAATTTATTTTTATAAAATTTTAATTTTGAAAAGAAAATTCTATTTATAATTTATAAATTTTTAATTTTTAATTATTATTAATAATTAAAATTTTTAATTATTATATAAATCGGATACCGTCACAATTCCCTCGCAATATGCGACGGTTTTGCGAGGGAAATAAGAACCGTACCCTCGCAATTCCGTCGCAAATTGCGAGGGAATTGCGACCCCAATTAGAAATATATCCACGCAATTCCGTCGTAATGTTTCCTCGCAAATCCGAAGCAATTTTGCGACGCTTTTGCGGGTAAAAATAGTAACGCATTTTGCTTCCAATTTGCGATGAAAACTTTTGCGATGAAGAATGCGTTCACGCACATCCGTCGCAAAATTGCGACGATATTGCGGGGTTATTTTTGCGACGAGATAGCAACCACGTTTTTCCCTCGCAAATTTGCGAAGGATTTGCGACGAAAATTAATTTGCGAGACAAGATTTGCGACGGAATGGTGCGTCTCGGAAATCCATCGTGAAAGGCCATTTGCGACGGAATTGCAAGGTATATGTCCATCGCAAATAACCTGTTTTCTTGTTATAATTTTCTTAAGAATTATATTGTAATAGATGTAGTATTTATCACTAATCAATACGTGGATATATTTTCTGATAAAATCATATTGTAAATAGACAACGAGAAATTAAACGATACATTTTGGATCAATGGTTATGAAAGTTAGGGTTTCAAATTGTAAAGCATTTTGTCTGAGTGTTTAAAGTTTAAACCCCCGTGACTGCCATATCTGCTGGTAGGTTACGTTACATTCACAGACAATAAGTAGAAAAAACGTTATAATTTTTTTTGTTAAAAAATATTCACAAATTGGATATAAAAATAAATAAGATGTAATCATGACATCAGAATCCCAAATTTCATGACTTTATTTGCAATGAAAGTTTTTTATAGTTTAAGTTACTAATTATTTAGTGTAACTACATGATTTAATAAGAGGCTAAAAAAAAAAGAAAAAAAAAATACAGTGTGAAAGATACACACTGTGCCCTAAAGTTGTGACTCTTTCTTATTTAAAATTAATTCCTTTTTCCGGAAATTTCTATCTCTCGCTCGTTTCTGAAACCATTACAAAAGTACACTGTTGAATTTTCTTTTTCCGATTGTGCTTACCACTTGCCTTACCCCACTTCCTTGTGAAATATCTCTAGTTTCTTATTTAGAACATTTTCATGAATAATTAAATAACATTCAACAATGTGTAAACTTTACAATGGGAAATTTAAGTTTCACGGATTTATATTTACATATCATGTCATTTAATAATATAAAGTGATCTACATCTATTATACTCTAGACACCATTTGTTATATTTTTGACGTAAAATTTCTAGTAAAACAATGTTTATTTTTTCATCATCGAACAAAATGTGAAACAGGTAGACTACCCGAAATATCAACAATATGTCTTTTCTTCGTTGAATATGTCCTTTCTCTCAAACGCCTTGTGAGTTAGAACAATATCAACAAAAATAAAGAAAAGAACGATAAACTTATGAGAACAAAAGAATCTCGGTGTTCATGTTGCATCATCTTAGTGTTCGATAAATCTGATTCTTCATAATAAAAAAATTCCGTAGCTAGTAGGACCATATATATATCAGTTCTGTCAAGTTCTTCTTAGTTGTTACAATCAACCACTACATGTAATTGTCATCATATTATGAGATCCACCGGATCCTTTCCTGTTCTCTGTGTATTAAGAAGGATTTAGCAAAGTATTTGATTAACTTAAAAAGTTAGATAATTAAAAGTTTAAAACTAGTATTACAAGTAATTTTGCAGAAAACTATTATGTTGGTGATTGTATCTCTCTCGGATATCTCTTTTTTGTTTTCATTTTGTAACATTATAGATTTTAAAATCAATGGAAAGAAGATATCGTTTTATGGAGCGTAAAGTGAATTTAGCGAGAAAATATATAGCGTTACAAAATTATTTATATAGGCGGGATGGTGATAATATCACCGTTTTTCACCGCTGGTTACATGGTTCTTTAATAGTAAAAGATGTAGTGGCGAAGAAACACATTTATACAAACCTCAAGGCTACATGTTATTTAATATTTCATCAACTCAAGCATAACACTTGATACTCATTTCCCTTCTAATTGTGTTTAACATAAGACTTTATGGGTCTTAACGGTATTAAAGTACCAATAAATCCAAACGGAAATGATGCAAAATTGAGATTCAAGTTTTTAATGAATAGACAAAATAGTTAATATATGTGCTTTATGCTAATGTCAAAGTTAAAATCGTCACATTAAGAATATACTTTGCGTTAATTTTACATGCATGCAAACTAAGTTTCAACAAAGAAAAAAACAAAACACAATTATTCCAACATGTTTATAAAAATTACATGATACAGAAATGTCATCTCCACCATGTAATTGTGTATATATATACCCAATAATGTATCATAAGAAAAGAACCATAGTATAAATTGAAAAAAACAAGTCGCTACTTCGAAGGTGAGTTAGGGATTCCTTAGTAGACGACGTATAAATAGAAATAATTAATTGGATTAATGAAAGTAGGTTTAATAATTGTACGGGCGTGCGAAGGATTAGCACTAAACAAATATTTTAAGCTTTAGATTTAAATGTGGTGGTTGCGAGGCTCCAGTTTGGCTTGTCGACACATTGGCTTGGCTCTACTGCATTATGTTACCGCACGTGTTCCATTATTTCTACTCCTTCAGTTTTATAATTTCTTTGTCGTGAAGGAGGGAAAAAAATAAAAAAAGAACAGAAGGAGATGACATATTATCATTATACACATAAGTATATTATTAACTAAAATGTATTTTTTTCGACAACCTGGACATTGCATTAATACAAATTCTTACAAAACTATTATATATACAACTCATGACACTATATCTAGAAGAGCGAAATTCAGCATTCTTTGCTAATGCGTCTGCCACTTGATTAACAATTCTATAAACATACATAAAGTTAAAAGTATCTTAGCTCGCATTAAAACGAATAAGATGTTCCAAGTGTGTTTTGATCTTGACGTTGCACAGTTCTGAATAATGATGTGCTAGAAGTCTACATATTGGTTTTCATCCCTTCTTCTATTCTGGTATTCTATTCATTAGACTGCGGAATCTAAAAGAAAATGTTTGTAATATACCTTGGATGAGCTCGTATGGTCCATTTATCAGTGATCATCCATTCCTTAAAACACCATAAACCTTATAGTTTGATTCCATACAGCATTTTAAATAATTCATATCAAAATTTCTTAATTTATATAAATGTCAATTACCGTACACAAAATAGATCATCTTATATGCCATATAGTCATGGTGTCATTGTCCTATTAAAGAAAATAAAACTATAAATTATATTACGTGTGCATATATATTCCGCAACCTTTTTTATTAGACAGACATTGATCGCCATAATAAGAGGAAAATAATTAGCAATTTTTTATAAAAGTATTTTGCATAAAGAAAAGAAAAACTAAAAGAGACAAATAAATAACAAATTCGAAGACAACGATAACGAAAGCACAATATTATAAATAGAGGTAAGAGGAGACAGAAGGCAAAATTCAGACCCACTCGTCTCTCATCACTCACACTCAATGGAGACATCCCCATCGTCCCCACCATCATCACCGCCGGAGATTCTCCACCTTGACTCAATCAAAGCTCTCAAAATCCTTGGTAAAGGCGCCACAGGAACCGTCTTCCTCGCACACGACGTCGTTTCAACCTCTTCTTCTTCTCCTTTCGCCGTCAAGCTCGTCCACAAATCATCCGCTTCCTCTCTCCGCCGTGCACGGTGGGAAATCGAGGTTCTTTCTCGTCTCTCCGTTGATTCTAATCAAAACCCTTTTCTCCCTCGTCTCTTAGCTTCTTTCGAGTCACCGGAATACTTCGCTTGGGCCGTACCTTATTGCTCCGGCGGCGATCTTAATGTACTCCTTCACCGTCAAAACGACGGCGCTTTTAGCTCCTCTGTTATTAGATTCTACGTGGCTGAGATCCTCTGTGCGCTTGAGCATCTTCATTCCATGGGGATCGCTTACAGAGACTTGAAACCAGAGAACATTCTGATTCAGCAATCGGGTCATGTTACTTTAACCGATTTCGATCTTTCTCGGAGCCTCAACAAGCCCACCGGAACCCAATTCTATCAACCCGACCCGAAATTAAGCACCGATCGTAAAAAAAGTCGGAGCTTTTCTCGGTTTGTTTCTCCGACGGCGGAGAAAAACAAAACAGGGTTGAAAAAAACGAGATCCGCTCGGGTTAACCCGATTAATCGCCGGAAAACTAGTTTCTCCTCCGGCGAACGTTCCAATTCCTTTGTCGGAACCGACGAGTACGTCTCGCCGGAGGTAATTAACGGAGACGGCCACGATTTCGCCGTCGATTGGTGGGCTCTCGGCGTTTTAACATACGAAATGATGTACGGAGAGACGCCGTTCAAGGGTAAGAGCAAGAAGGAGACTTTTTGTAACGTGTTGATGAAGGAACCCGAATTCGCGGGAAAACCTAACGACCTCACTGATCTGATCCGGCGGTTGCTTGTGAAGGATCCGACTAAACGGTTAGGTTGTCACCGTGGCGCGGCGGAGATAAAGGAGCACGCTTTTTTCGCGGGTGTGAGGTGGGATTTATTAACGGAGGTGTTACGACCTCCGTTTATTCCGTTAAGAGATGACGGGGACTTAACGGTAGGTGGGTTCGATTTAAGGGAACATTTTGAGAAACTGAGGACAACGTCATCTTCAGCTTCTCCGTCACCGTTACGGTCTCCGCCGCACGTGTGTCGTAATAACGATCCGTTTATTGATTTCTGATCCACGTGTGACGAATCTAACACGTACAAAGTTGTAGATATATAGTATAAAAAATTTCTTTTGTATTTTCAGTTTTTTTTTTTTTCTGATTTTCATTTTTATGAAAATCATTGTTCAAACAAAGAAACTGGAAAAGGAAATGTATTTACCTTGACGTAAGAATTTTGAAAATAATAATCCTTTAGTATACAAGACTTCGCTTGCATAATCCGAAGAAAATATTTATAAAAAATAGCATAATTTAGATTAAAATATGGTTTTTTAAAAGTATAATTATAAGGAATCCTTAGTTTATTTTGATTCAGAATGTCAAGGAAAAATATGGAGTAGTGGGTATTGGATTGGATACGAATTATTACGAAGTTGGGTTGAAAAGGTTGTAAAATAAAAAGAGTAAAGAATAAGATGGGAATGTGTAATCATAATTACACCGCCTAAATCCTTCCATAAAGCACGTTACCTGATAATTACACTTAAGAATCCACATTTGAATATACATTTTCTTCTTTCACATATACGTTGATAGCACTCAAAATTTATATAAGCCATAAGTAAAATACGAAAAAGAGTTAAGATGTGGAACCGGTACTTTGTTTTTCAACTACGATAATTAATAAGCTAGTTTTTGGTAAAGACATAATTAATAAGTTATGATAAAGTAATAATTATTTATTCTTCTGGCTTTATTAGTTAATCGTAGATCATCAAAGTTCTTGTGATACGTTAATGGTTTTTAAGCGATTAGAGAAAAAATATTGAACTTAAGACGGCAGGTAAGTGAATCCCAACCACACGTTAGACATGTTTATCAAAGTGTTGGGGCACCTTGATGCCACATCTTTGATTACTTTATTGATTAGTAAAGTTTCAGTTGACAAACATCTAATCTTCGGAGCAATATATCATCACGTCAAGATGCTCCAACACTCTTATGAACATTGATCACAAAATATCCATGGAGAATCGTTTATTCGAATTCCGTGTTATTTTTAAAGTATATCAAGAAATTGCTAAGCCGGAAACTGAATTTATAATACAATATTTATACTAACAAGATCATCTCTGTACAATGGATCTCCGAGCTTAATTTCTATGTGTATGATATAATAATAGATTCGAATATGTTGAGATATGGGACAACAAGCAAAGTCACGAGTAAAACAAGCCTACCCGTAGGCCATATTTAGAATACACCTACAAGCTAAAAAGTTAATTGTATGGCTTTCGAAATGAAAATTAACTTTTATTTAGATGTTCGGCCAACAAGTTGTGTAGAGAGTTGGTATATCTATGTTGAAAAATATTACATGCATGATACATTTGTGTTAGGATTCTTGAAAGGCTTTTGATTTGCCATTACAATAAGTTTATTGTGACGAAAATGACACGAATTTTAAAATATTACAATAAAACCGTTACAAATCCATGTTAGTTTTTTTTGGTCAACTAATCCATGTTAGTCTATAAGATGAGAAAAAGGACAATAAGGGGAAGATGTGAAAAAAAAAAAATTTTTAAAAATCAATCGAGGTTTAGTTATAAAAAGGAAGAATTGTATTAAGACTAACAATACTAAGTAATGTTTAAAGCTTTCTGAAACCTAGGCTAACTCAAAATCTCAAAGGTCCGAAAAATGTGAAACACCAACGATGTGAGAAGAAAATGAAGTGGCAAGAAATGATGAACACCATTAGTTTACAGAGAGATCCAGTTTCTCATAACTTTGTTGTTGTGTTTGGTTTTCAACAATCTGGAAAAATAAACTGTTAAAATTCATCGTGAAAGACTCAAAATTGGCAGAGTTTGACATGCTTACCCATCATTGACTTGCACACTGATTTAACATTCGTATGAGTCCATCTCCGAAGCCAGCGGACCTGTTATACAATTCAAGTTCTGGCTAGTGGTGGGTTTACAATTAGCGTTAGACCTATAATTAACAGAAACATTACAAAGAACCAAGTACATAATGCTAAACAAGTAAACAAAGCAATCTTATAAAGACACAGACATTGTATAAAGACTCTCTTCTATGACGAAGGAGTAGAGAAACCAGCATTAAAACTGCTCTACGTGATTTATCTCTTATCTACAAGTTTGTTAGCTCCTAAGTCTCCCTATACAATGACTCATTTGTGATTAGTAATACGGAAAATTCATAGTTATCTACTCCTTCGTCATATAAAAGAGTCGTCTTTACTTTATACAATGACTGAGTTTTTATGAGATAGCTTTGTTTTCTTGTTCACCATTATGTATTTGGTTCTTTGTAAAGTTTCAATTAATTATAGAAATTATTCGATAAAAAAACAAAAGAATTCTGCTAAGTTTTTTACAAGTATTGAACAAAGTGTATATCGAGTGAGTGGCACTAAAAAACACAAATACAAAAAAAAAGAGGAATAAAAGATGAAAAAGAAAGGGGACAAAGCCTATAATTATAGGTTGGCATTTCTCAAAGCTGACAATCGGTATTTTAAACTAAAACCCATCAAGATAATTGTTTTTTTTTTTTTTTGGTCACTAACCCATCAAGAAAATTAATATTGGAAAAAACTAAATAAGTAAAAAGACAAAAGAAGGTTTAGATACAACGAAGGTGATCACGTGTTGTGCTTCGCCAACCTCATTCCAGAAGCAACCGAAGGCACGGAGTGTTAAAGAACTTGTACAACTTTCTTCTTCTTCTTTAATTTATGTAAGAAAAAATGAATTTGTTTCGGCCACGTAACTTTATATTTTATGTGCTGGTTTTGGGTTTCATGTATTAGCATATACAAGAGATACACGATATTGTTTATAGTTATTTTTTACCGATCATTTGAAAAAGCGAAGCATCATTATAGACCTCAGTTTAAATATTACAAACAACAATATTTAAAATGATATATGGCAGATTCTTTTTCAGCATATATAATCAAATAGGTTCGAACTTACTATATATAGTTATACTAATGGTTTGCTTGAATCTCATTAAATAACTTCAACTTTGCATACCACAAAGTCGAAAACAAGATTTGTGTTTAACAATAAGCCAGAAAAATCACAATCAAATAGGGACTAACGTCGGCCCAATTAGTTTGGACTCTAAGCATAATGAGCCCAAAATATCTAGAAATTTTCTAAATAAGTAATAAAATGAAAATAAATATCTTTAGTTAAAGACATAAGCAATAAATGTAGTGACATAAAGAGTAGACCCATGTAACGAAGCAGCGACAGGTCCTGAGGTGACACTCACCGCAAAATGCTTACAGAGTCTCACATGCAATGCCTCTGCCCATTTAATTTTTTTTTTTTATTACCCTACAACGTTTTCTTTTAATGTTTCATTTAATTCTTTCGTTGTTCTTTCTTCATGTGATTTTGAATTTATCCACATTAAATTTTTCCAATTTATAGTATATATTTAGCTCTAGAATAAATGTTCTAAACAAACCTAGCTAAATGCATTCATAGTCTATTGTTATACGATACTATGCACTTGTAGTATTAAAATATGTACTCGGGATACGAACGTATCCCTATGGTATTTCCATATATATCCCATATTCGTTTATTCCCAATATTGACTCTTGTCGTAACTTAATTGACTAATTTATTTTAAAAAATCATAGAAGTTATATAGTCTCTTTTTTATTTTATTTTAAACGATGTTCAAACTTTTACACAAATTTTTTTTAAAAAACATTTAATTTACTTCTTTTACATAAAAGCATCATTAAACTACAGCTAATTATATTAATAAAAATTACACTGCACAATATAAATGGTTAAACAAATCAAGTAAAGGGAAAAAAATCAAAGGTTTAATCTTTAATGGTTTTAAATTGAATGCGAGTTTGCTTCTAAAATGTGTAATGTTTAACATATTATAGATGATACTCTAAAATTTATCAGACATTCAAACGTGTTGTTGTGATAAAACCATCTTATGACCCATATGTAACTTGGGTAAAAGTAAAACTATCTTTTAATTATCGTCATATATTCGTGTGTGTGTTACAGAGAAAGTGTATTGTATATGTTACATAATGTTAGATTTGATAACAAACTGCAAAAAATTAAAACAATTGCATTAAAAATGATATCAATATGAATGAAACTGGAGTTCATATAATGTTCGTCATCCCACAATTCAACTAAACATAGCATACATTTAAATCTTTTGTTTTTTTTTTGTTTTTCGATGCATAACCATGAATATTATAATGTTTCTAATAAAAAAAAAAAAAAAAAAAAACTCAAATTGCATGAAAAATCAAGTTTTCAAACAAGCCCTTAAGGGTTTACCACAAAGACAGTCGTTAAACAGAAACGACGCCGCTTCAAGATGATCGAACGGCGAACCCACCGGAATCCTCCCACAGAGATGGTTATGGCTAAGATCCAAATGACCAATAAACGACGCACCAGAGATCGATCTTGGTATTGGTCCTTTGAGATTATTATATGACAAATCAAGAACAGTGAAGTAAGACCTTGGCCCAAACCCTTCAGGTATCTTCCCTTGTAGCAAGTTCCGGCTCAAATTCAGGTTCATCACCGACGACGTCATCAGAGTTTGAGGTATCTCGCCGGAGATTTTGTTTCCGTCGAGGTTTAGAGTCGCCAGAACCGACATACGTCCTAGAGACGGTGGGATTGTACCGTAGAGTCGGTTACCAGAGAGATCCACGTCAGCTAACCGGTATATATTGGTTAAAGATTCTGGGATCCGACCGGTTATCCGGTTACCGGATAGTAATGCACGGCTGAGCATTTTTAATCTACCGACGTCCGACGGGATTACGCCGGATATTAAGTTGTTACGGAGATCTAAATGCATTAAGCTAGAGAGATTGGTTAACGATTTTGGAATTGAACCGGAGATTCGGTTATCGGCTACGTTTAATACAGCTAACCGGTTTAATCTTCCGATGTCGTATGGAATCTCACCGGAGATTTGGTTTCCGATTAAGTCGAGAGTACGGAGAAAAGGAAGACGAGTGATGCATTTAGGGATCTCGCCGGAGATACCTTTCCAATCGGCGATTGTAATGGCGGAGAGACGAGTGAGTTCACATATTGCGGAGGAGATGTGTCCGGTCATGTAACCGGTTCGGTGAGCTCGTTCGAAGATTGGATCTTCTGACTCGCCACGGAGGTTTATGTCGGCGACTCGGTGAGTTACCGAGTCACAGCTAACTCCGTACCAGTTGTGGCAACAGTCTTGGCCGGTCCATGAGTTGAAAATGCCGAGGTATGGCTCATGAAGAGCTGATCGGAAAGCTAGGAGTGCACGCCGGTCTGACGGCGGACAACACGTGGCGGATGAGATTAGAAGGAGAAGAAGTGAAACGACGACCTTGAGTTTCATTTTTTTTTTGAAGATTCCTTTTTTTTTTTGGTGACTGTGTTGGGAATTGGGACTTTTGAGTCTTTGATGATGGGCGAGGGAAGAAGATAAACGTTAATGGCATATAAATAGCGGATAATAAATAAAAAGAGGCAAGTTTTTTAAATATATATATTAATTATAAAAAAGAAAAGGACAATACTTGATTTTATCTATAGAAGTGTGTTACTTTTTTTTATATAAAAATTATTAAAATAATAAGTCGATATGGGTATGATTAGACAGTTTGGCCTCGTAAAATAATGAGGTTTGTGTTCGTGTAATCTTGATTAATCACGAAGTTCTACATCAAATTAGTCAACAACAGATGTCAAATTCATGTAAGAAGCTGAATAAAAAAACGAGAACGTAAGAAATTGGTGTAACTTTATAACATGTGGGTTTGTTTATTGAATAACATGGGATTGTATGGTTTGTAATATTGGGTGTAGCAATAATTTGGCCACAAATATGAAGAAACACACACATGGATTTATAATGTTGAGTATATTGGTTAGATGTTAATAGAAAAGATTGCAGACAAATTAAGATAGAGACAGGAACTGAAAGTGGGGGAGAGTTCCCATGCAAATAATTGAAGCTACGATTAGATTTTCCGATGCGACTTGCCGGTTGGATAAGCTTTTTTGCTTACTACGCAGGGTCAACATGACGCCACGTGTTGATGTTCTTGCAACTAAGTATATATATTTTTTATCGTGTTATGAGCTGACGATACACATCTTCGAGTCGCAAATAATTGTGGTTCTGTAAGTTATGTTGACTTTATTGGTCTTACGATTAGTTTTCTCGGCTTTTGGATTCGGCTTCGTATAGTGCTTGGGTTAAGATTGGGCTTTAAAGCATATAAATAAATGGGTTATAATTACATATCAGAAAGTATTAACAAATAAAAACATTTACTGTTTATAATTTTTCACCCTCGTCCGCGTCTTATTCAGCACCGACGGTTTTGTATTAAAACGGCAGCCAATGAAACTCACAGACATAACTGTGAAGTATTTGTCCTTGGCATTCATTAATGCAAGTATACGAGACATAGTAATGTCCAAAACTTGATACTCTTATTTGAGTTGGCTATCTAATGTCAGATCACTAATAGCTTTGGTTATTTTTACCAGTAGAGTACATAGGTGTTGGACTAGATATTTTCATCTGGAGGTATAAAATATGGTTTTAACTATATTTTCAAAGTCATCCATAATTTTCGCTCACAAAGAAATTACTACCACTACTACAAAGATGAGTAGAATCCTGTCTGAAAGAACTAAGAAAACAAAAAAGAATTGAGACCTGGGAGTTAAAATCACATCTTGGTGGTTTGTTTTTCTTTCAACTTCATGATTTCTGGTTTGTCATGCGACAACTGAGTTGTTCTGAGTATTAATCCTCCATAGCGTTGGTTAGGTCGTCGCAAGGTCTATTGAAAATGATATCAACAAGATTAGTGCATGCGCAGGTACAATGACATAAACCAACTAGTAGGGAAATACTAATTGTAGAGAAGATTTTGATTAAACCTTTTCTTACTTGAAACAAAGGCAAACATTACAATACCTAAAAAAATGTCTGTACCAAGAGCTCTCAATTGTCTTTTACAACAAATAGACGTAAACCAAACAGACATCTTCATGCGCGGAGCAATTGTTGTCCTCTCTACTTACTTTCTTCTTTAATCCCTTTTAAGATCTTACATAACTGTGTATATAGGACACAAAGTGAACTTGAAATCTGTAACAGATATTAAAAATAACTCCATTCGCTATGAGCTAACAGAATCCGTTTCATTGCTCCACCAGAAGCTAACCGAGAAACTCATTGTCAAGGACCTGACATAGTGCCACCATTTGGGAGGGATGTACAGCATTTCACCTTCTTCTAGAATACAATCCATAAATTCCAACTCCAATGCCTTTGGGAACTCGGTCTTGTCGATATTGTCCAGATCAACCTTCAGCCAAAGTTTGACACCACCCAGTTTTGGAACAGAAGAATTGAGTCAGGTTTTATGATTAATCCAAAATCAGATTTGACTTTGGAATGAGAAAGCTTACCTGGCTAGAGTTGCAGAGCATTGTCTCAGAGTAAGGGTAAAGTTCGTCTTGCAGGGAGGATGAGTAAAGCCTTATATACTTCTTGCCAACAACCTGAAGAACAAATGATATCAAAACTTCAGTAGGAGGAGGAGAAAGCATATAGTTAAAGAAGTTTCAGTAAACTAGAAACATATGAGACATTCTAAAGAGGTCCAAATGAATTGCAGGCCAAACGATTTCTTTGGTTAGTCAAAGAGTCATCAGACTTCAATCCAGCAAGATGATCACGCTTTATTATGCAAGAACATCAAAGAAGAAAAAGGTTGTTAAACACTTACAGAACATATATATTAGATATCATAAAAGACAGCGAGCACAGACAAGAAGCCATGCTCAGCTCATGTAAGGAAAAGATCTTTGACCGTAGTTACCTGAGCAAGTATATTATGATGTGGATCATGGTGTAACGGAGTAACTGTCCCAGCCGGGCCAAACCACGCATTAAGAGATTGGATTTCCCCACCACCGACAAAACAGTAATCAGGAATGCATATATCATCTTTCAGTTCGTTTATCTGCCCATTTGTGTTAAACCAATGACCATATGTTTAGTATGACACACACCAAGTACAGACAAACTGTATAAAACTAAACATCCTAGTACATACATCTATATATACCTGATCAAACAACGGATGCTGGGCGAGATAAGTAGGTTCCATGGAAGAAGATTTATTGGTTCGAATCCTTTCAAGGAACTGAGAAAACGTCACAAGCTCTTGCTTCCAATCAGAACACAAATAGTTTTTCCCCACCTGAATAGCATTTTAAACTTTACCAGCTTTCAGCAAAGGAAAAATTATTCTGATCAAACCTATCTTCTTATTAGCTCAGACAAGACAATGGTACGACTCTTAACTCTATGATGCAAAAGTGACAGAGCTTATGCCCTTATCCTTCATAAGATGCAACAATATCGATCTGATTTTAAGTGATAATCAAACCTAGAAGCAAATCGTATTCCTAAGCTAGACCATAAACCTTTTACCATACAATTCACACGACTCTATGAAAACGTCAACACTCAGAAGATAACTAAGTATGTTAACAGATATACTAAAGGGAAGAAATGATGGGTAGTCACCTCCACGGGAACGGTTCGGTTACCAGCAACAGCATTGAGGTAGTCCAAGCGGTTCCACTTGGTCCTGGCTGGCCAATGGGCCATACAATTAGTTATTACAACTGGTGTACCTGGCTGAAAATAACCACGCAGAAACCCCTCCAAAGATAAACCAGACCTCTTCTCTACTTTTCTACAAGTTAGTGACCTGCAAGGTAGAATCTTAAGCACCTGCAAGTTTCAAAAACAACAACACAAAAACAAATCAATTCTAAAGTCTTGATTTTTCTTCACAACAAACAGCCCCATTTTCATTTAGAGCTTACAGAAGTTTCAAGATCTGAGCTCTACAAGTAACTTTTCGATTAGTAAAAACATCTCTCACCTCATTGACGTCGACGGGAACTTCCGGGACCAATTTCTCCTTGAAATCTCCAGAAGCTTCTTCAAGACTCTTCGTCTTCTTGCGAGCTTCAGAGGAGACCAATAAAACAGAATCATGAAGATCCTTGCGGAGAAGCACCCCTCCCATGATAAGACCCATATCAAGCGCCTCAAGCGCTTCACCAAACTCGCCGGCGGCGAAATGAATTTTAGCGACGAGGAGACAAGCCATTGAGTAAGCGTCGCGCCATACAGGGAGAACCGAGTGCCATGGACCAGAGTGAAGTTGCTCCCAAGCCATATCACGCGCCGCCTCCGCGGCGCTTTGGTCACCGGAAACAGCTAAGGCCGCCATGCGAGCATAGGCGTAACCGCCTTGAGCAGAGATTAATTGCAGCAGGGTTTGAGATTCGCCGTCGAGCGTCGGAGTTGGGAGAAGGAGGTTGTTGAAGTCTCCGGAGGAAGCTGTGGTGGTTTCTGACATCGGGTCGCGTCGGGTCGGTTCGGGTATTCGGATCGGGTCGGGTTAAGTGTTATGTGGTGTGAGATATTTGTAAGTGATGAGTTGAAAAAAGTGTAAGCGAAAAAGTGGAAAGGGAAAGAAAGATATTTTGGAGTGATGATTAGGACCAGATATTTTTGTATTTATAACTTTCGTGTTTTCAGTATTGAAGAGGAACCCTTCAAAATCTTACAATTTATGCAATCACTCCTATCATTTTTATTGTCTTACATATTAAGTATATTATTTATCGAAAAATGCATCTTACACACTATATACAACTTGGGAAGTTTCTTCATAGACCCATTTTGATTAACCACTTCTCTAAAAGAATACCATCAATGAAAAAATCTTTCAAAAATACCACTTTTAGTATGTAATGTAAGCTAAACAATCCTTAGTTAAATTTTGATGTATAAAAAAAGCAGAATCTTGCTTTGAATATGTTTTATAATATGCATACACTCAGTCTTGTTTTTAAAAAAACTTATGTTAAACTTTATGTTTTTTTTTTCGATGATATTTACGTAAATTCTAATTTGTAAATGTATTGATACCCAACTTTGTGATTTGGAAGACAATAAGCTGAAATACAAAATGAATTCTCAATCAACAAGTCTCACATAAAAAAGAGTTCTACATTTTGTGAATTTGGGTCAGAACAGTTTTTTGTAATGGGCATAAAAAAGAGTTCTACATTTTGTGAATTTGGATCAAAACATTTTCTTCTAATGGGCCTAATGCAAAAATATATTGTTTTCCGTTGAATACAGTGTGTAAATATTTTCCACATTTTAATTCACTGATAATTATAGATTTAAATGCATTGAAACAATCAAGTTCTAAATATTTCTTTTGTAAATCAATCATGAAACGTAAAGTTGTAAGGAAATTTTTATTAACTATACTCATTAAATTGTTTATAAGTACAGTAGGTGTAATATGGATGCATGATCGAGTTACAAGGTTATACATAGAAAACAAGGTTAAAATCTCTGTAACAAATAAAAATAAATTTAATAACATAGCAAATTTGACTTTAAAAACATAATTTACTAGTTTTTCTTCGGAAACCGAATACGGAAAAAACAAGTTAGGAATCAAGAAAAGTAACGCTAGAGAAGCTATCGTTACGTGTAAAAAACAGCGGATACTTCGCTTGTATTTTTTCTCTTTTCTGTAAAGTTTCATAATTGTTTTTGTCATTTGTTTCAAAAGTGTCCATTGTTTTTGAACACTATTTTGGGCTTTTGGTAAAAAAGAATTATAGTATTATGTTTTTTATGGATAATTTGTAAATATATTAGGGGGTTTATTGGTTCAAGAATTTTGATGGATTTGAAAATCCAAGTAAAATAATGTGTTATTCAATCATTGATTTAAAAAAGATTTCTAAATCATGTGTTATTGGTTCTATCATTTGTAAATACTAATTAAAATCATATGTTATTCGTTTAATGATTTATTGTTGGATTTCAAATTCCACGTTATATTTTAAATGGATTTGAATGGATTTGAAAGTGAAAAATAGAAGGATTCAAATCCGTGGTTAAAACATGTTATTTCAAAATCCATATGTATTGATTTCAAATTCCATAAGAATTTTCAAATCCTATATGGATTTACAAATCAATGAACCAATAAAGCCCCAACTTAGTGATTTGGAGGGTACTAAGCTGGTATACAAAATGAGTTATCAGTTAACAAGTTTCATATAAAAAAGAGCCCAAGATTTCGTTGAATTTGGATCAAAACAGTTTTTTCAAATGGGTCTAATGCAAAAGCATTCTCACCATATATCTTTTTCCGAATAATACAATGTGTAAATATTCCGCACGTTTAAAATCATTGATAAGTATATATTTAAATGCATTGAAAAATTCAAGTTCTAAATATTTTTGGTTATGCTATGCTTTTGGCTTTTGGAAATCAATTAGTGAAATGTAAAGTTGTAAAGAAAAAATTATAAATTATACTAATTAAATTGTTTATAAATATAGTAAGTGTAATATGGATGCATGATCGAGTTACAAGGTTATACATAATAAAAACAAAGGTTAAAATCTCCATAGAAAAATAAAAATTAAATTTACAAACATAGTAAAATTTGACTTCACACGTAATTTTATTAATTTTTCTTTATAAGCCGAATACGGAAAAAAACAAGTTAGGAATCAAGAAATGTAACGCTTGAGAAGCTATCATTACGTGTAAAAAATAGCGGATACTTCGCTTGTATTTTTTCTCTTTTCTGAAAAGTTTTCATAATTGTTTTTGTCATTTGTTCTAGAAAAAACAAGTTAGAATCAAGAAAAATAACGCTTGAGAAGCTATCATTACATGTAAAATATAGCAGATACCTCGCTTATATTTTTTCTCTTTTCTATAAAATTCCATAAATGTTTTTGTCATTTGTTTCAGAAACGTCCGTTATTTTTGAACACTATTTTGAACGTTTGATTCTCATTCAATATTTTGATTTATACGTTTCAGTCTGTTCTAACTCTTTTAGTCCATAAGTTTTGAATAATATACTTTTTATATATCATATATCAGACTCATACGTGATATTTCATATCTTAATATATAAAAGAGGGTTTTCAAAAGTTAGTAACTCATAGGATGGTGACACGTTTCATGTTATTAAATTTAAGATTTCGACACGTGTCAAAGTTAAAAAAGTGTCAAAAATTAGTATAAAGAAACTATACAAAAATATAATTAACTACCATTCTATAAGGAAATTATACAAACTACTAATCATATTCTATAAAGTAAATTATACAAATAATTAACTTCCATAATTAAGAAAATTTCTAATCCTAAAAAAAATTGTAAATATTGAACTCTATATAAAGAAATAAGTAGTTTTATGTTTTCTCAACAAACAAAACACTTTTCTTCAAAATCATCGTACCTTCAACTTCATTCTATTGGTAAAATTTCTATTCCTTTAAATTTTTTAAAAATATTTTAATTTATTATTATGAGTTAGTCGTAAAAAAAATATTTATATAGATTATGATTATTAATTGTTCTTCTAATTTCGGTTTGTTTTTATTCTATTCTTAAGAAAAAATTATTTTAATTTATTATTATGAGATTGTCGTATAAATTGTTGATTTATATATTTTTATGATAAAAAAAATAATATTTTCTCTAATTTTGGTTGATTTTTCTTATACTTTTCAGAAAATGTCTATCTTCTAAAAGATATTGAGCAAAGAAATTCAGAATGACAACATTAAATCTTTTTTATGTCGATTTGAAAAAACAAATTCAATATGATTAAAAATAAATAAATATTATTCAAATAGAAATAAATCTACCTATATATAATCAAAATAAAAAATTAATTGTAACTTTGTTAGATTTTATATTGGTGAATGATTTCGTATATACGTTTTTAATATTTTATTATATAATTATTTTTACGGGTGATTTAATTCTATTTTCAGATTTTGTATTCATATTTTTTTCATAAATTTTAAAATATTAAATTATAATTCCGCGTATACGCGGGGCCTAATCTAGTCAATATATAAACTTTAGTGATGTTATTGAAAACTGTTTCTTGTTTCTATGCCATTGTTTTGAAAAATTGATTTCATAGATATAACTCAAGTTTGTACTTAAATCGATTGAAAAAAATTGTTTTCGTATTATAAAATCTAAATTTAAATACATTTATTCTATATTTTCCAGTAATTATTTTTTCATCGATTGCAAATAATTTATTAGATTTTGTGATATAATATATTATAGAAGAAAAAGTATTGATAAAATGTGAAACTTTGGAAAAAAATGGGAGGGGGGGGAACGAGAAATTATGTTGAAGATTTTGTGGAAGGACAGCACTATAAAATTGATGTGGTCGGTCCAATGAAATAATTTACTACTAGAAATTTCGAGGGTTTCAAATGAAAAAGCAACTGATGATTTGTAGCTTTCGTATTGGCCAAATCGCGTGTGACGTGCAATAACTGACACGTCATATTTGTCAACACATGTCTCTTTGCCTTTTCATTAGGTACTTCTCGACGTGGCTTTATAGCCGTCAGCATGGTTTGCAATTTGTGATTTCTAAAAGTCATAAGAAATACTTTGCAAAAGGAAAAAAAAAAACACAATCTTATGATATTTCCATAGATTTTTCTTTTCTCTAGATATCTTTGGGTACGGTAAACCTCTCTTTTCTTTTCTAAAAAAACAATTATAAAAAAACAACAAGAACAAAAAAACAAGTTGATCAATTAGGCCAAAACGGTGCATAAGTGCACACATTCAAGACACGCACCATTCTCTAAGTGTTTTATTAGTTTATACAATACACATATGAGTATCGTGCATTTTGTCTCATCCGATGTTCCGAACGTAGAAGGCAAACAGGTTTACTCACAAATATTAGAGCCGGCCCTAAGAGGCTACAAGCAATAAAGTTTAAAAGGCTGATCAGGCTAAAGGTATCGTACCTCTTTTATACTCCTAGTCCTAGCCACTTTAATCACTAAATTGATAAATATTTTAACAATTTTGCAGCCATTCAAATACGTACTTAATAGATTTACGACCGCAAACACATGCAGGTTTTGCTTGGTCTCAAGGCCGGCACGACCTACAATCTCACATACTCTTTTCAATAAGATAAAGCACTTCAAAACATATTTTTTTGTGCTCTAATATTAAATAATAAGACAAAACGTTAAATTAAGCAAAGTGAAGACAAAACTCCCAAATTAAGCAAAAAAATTCAAATAGCATTTAAAGCATTTGTGAGTTTTGGTCAGTTTTAACATGTTCAAAATATAACTAGGCGTTAGTCAGACATTTAGAATGGATCTAATGTCTAGCAAAAAAATCAGAATTTAAATAGAAATTAATCGAAAATTAGTTTTAGAGGTAATTTATGTTTTTAAAATATATTAATCTATTATTTATATTATATTGTTTTCAAAACTACAATAAACACATAAAAATATATTTTTTTATCTCAAATTTTTATGATTTTCATTGAAACTAAAGATCTACCCTGCACCATGTGCGAGAATAAAAAATAGTAGCAGATGATAATAATTTTATTTCTAACGTAGTAAATGTGATATCTCAAGTTTGCATGTATGTTTTATTGTTCATTATTCTGTAGTTGATAAAAGATTAAGAAAACTTTGCAGTTGTTTATTGATTCCAATTCTTGCAGGTTATGTTTAGTTCCAATATTACAAATGTTGTTCAGGATCCTTCATATATAGTATACGATTTATTTAATATTTTTATATGTTATTATGTTATATTTTTTAAATTTATTATAAATGGAAGATAACGACAACTGCACATTACAATTATATGCACACGATTATTTTTTTTTATTTTTTTATTAGTAATTTAAAATTTAAAATTTTTTTAATAGTAATAATTTTTTTTACTATATTCTAATTTTTAGAAAACATTCTTTTATAGTAATTTAACTTTTATTCGATTTTTGTAAAGTTTCTCATTTTGTAAGATTAATTTAACCTTTTGAATTTATTTTTTATTTAAAATATTTTTATAGTAAATATTTTTATAACAAATTCGCATTAAAAATATATTTTTTATTTTATAATAATGTAATTTTTATTTGAATTAAAGAAACTATTTTTTAAAGCTAAATGATAAATTTTTTAAATTAGTGAATTTATTAAGGACATATTAGTAATCAACCATTCTGAGGATGAATGTGAACACTTTGTATTTTTCTTTTAATATATAAGATTATGAACATAAGTTATTATTTAATATCACAAGCTTCCTATCAAGACGTTCAAATAACTAAAAATAATTTGTTTTATATTTGCAATACAAAATAATCGACATATGTAAGATTATGCATCGAGTTAGACAAAGAGTAATCGAATGACTAATTTTCTAATAGAAGCGGATGTGGTGGGCCTAGTGACTAACTGGGGAGTAATCGGATATAGGTGGAGATTTTTAGAACTAAATTGTATAAAAAAAAAAGTTGTAAAGTTAAAAATTGTAAAAAATGTTGAATATTATGTTCATTAAATTGTTTATGGTATATTAAGTATAATATGGATGCATGATCGAGTTACAAGGTTCATAAAAAATTAATCAAAGTTAAAATTCTCATAAAACTTAGTTTTATTAGTTTTTCATCGGAAACCGTGTGCGGAGAAAACAAGCTGGGAATTAAAATAAATATTGCTAGAATAGCTATCGTTACGAGTAAAACAACGGATAACTCGCTTGTATTTTTTCTCTTTCTATATAGTTTTTCATCGGAAATCGTATGCGGAGAAAACAAATGGAAATTAAAAAAAAGTATTGCTAGAATAGCTATCGTTATAAGTAAAACAGCGGATAACTCGCTTGTATTTTTTCTCTTTTCTGTAAAGATTTATAATTGTTTTTGTCATTTGTTTAAGAAGCGTCCGTTACTTTTGAACACTAGTTTGGGCATTTGATTCTCATTCAATATTGGAATTTATTTGTTTTAGTCAGTTTTCAATCATTCAATCAACATTTTTACAATGATATTTTTTTTTAGTTCATACTCATATATGATATTTTCACACTAGCATGATATTACACATTTATGTCATTGTATAGTTATAACTTAATATTGTACTTATAATCGATTGAAAATAAAATTCAAACTACGTCGAAAGTAGCTGTGCAAAATTAAAAGAGTCATCATCTTTTTGATATGATCTTGTTTTCAATATCATGTTTTATACAAATATATGTAATCATACTAAAAACACACAATAGGAGAGCGATCAATTTCAAAGATTCTATGGACAAATTGTCCATGAACGAAACACAAAAAGTTGTTTTTTTTTAAACACAAAAAACCGCCAAGAAATACAATTTTTCTAAATACTAGTATAAACTATAAAGATACATTATACCGTTTTTTTAACCTGTTAAAATAAAATAAAAATTGATGGTTAATAAGAACACTAAGAGGAGGTATTGTTTGGAAGAGTTATATTGTTAAAGAAGTCTCTTGTTATTCAATTGAGGATTTTTAACAAAGAAAAAGTTATTCAATTGATCATATAATACAACAATAACAGTGATTAAAAAATCATGAGAGTAAAAGACAAAATATTTTGAAACTTATTACAGTATGTCAAAAAAAAAAAAAAAAAAAAAAGTAAAACAAGACAGAATAAAAGGAGGGTGTAATAAGCACTCCTAAAATTAGATACAGAAGAGAAGAGAGAAACTGAATCCTTGAAAACTCCAGAAACGAGGAAACATAACATACGAGAAAACCAACTCTGGACAATGGCGAATCTACCTCCTTCTCTCTCCATGGGCACACCTTTCGGTGGTCCTAGCACCTCCGCCCCAAATCCTACCGGAGCTCCGGCGAACAAAGATCGTAATATGGCTTCCGCGGAGCAGTTGGTACTCGATCTAAGCAATCCTGAACTCAGAGAAAATGCTCTTCTTGAGCTTTCCAAGGTTCTCCTACTAATCTCATATGTTTTCTTCGTCGTTTCTCCCATCTGGGCTTTCGTTTTTCTGGTCCGATTCGTCAACGAGAGCTAGGGTTACAAGTAAAAATTTCTCACGTTGGAAACTTTTCTTATGAAAAGCGCAAATTGAGTGTTTTTTTTTTGTTTTCTGTGAGTTTGGGAACTTGGTTTATGCATGAAAACTGAAAAAAGTTCGAATCTTTTGTCTTTCGCGTTAGACGATTTCTGTATCTGACTTCTTGTTGTTTCCTCTTCTAGAAAAGAGAATTGTTTCAGGATCTGGCGCCTCTCTTGTGGAACTCCTTTGGTACCATTGCTGCCTTGTTGCAGGTATGACTTAAATGCATCTGTTTTGGTTATATCCAGTGGCTTAAATGCTTCTTCTTTCTTGTAAAATATTGACGAGTCTGCTGCCGATTGCGAAGGATTTTTTATATCCAAATTCCAAAAGTTGTTTTTTTTGGTGTTAGTTTGGTATGATTTGACTGGTTTCGTCCATTTGCTTGCAGGAGATAGTATCAATCTACTCTGTTCTTGCACCTCCAAATCTGACTCCTGCTCAGTCCAACCGTGTTTGCAACTCACTCGCCCTTCTTCAGGTTCTCATGGAGATTTCCACTTCTTATTTAGGATCTGTAATTGCATGTTCATATATTTGCTCAATCCTTCAAATTCCTGATACTCTTCTGCTGGTTGTTGTACTCTGCAGTGCGTAGCATCTCATTCTGACACGAGAATGTTATTTCTCAAGGGTAATGTTCCTGTTCTTTCCATCAGGCTAGCTTAATTGGCTATATTATAATGTTATGTGCTATTGGGGATGTCTTTCATATCATCTTGTCTGTTTATTGCTATTGAGTGGTGGTTATCTGTTTATTGTATATATCTTGTATGGTTTTAATTTATTTCGTGGAGTTCTACTACTGATGTATTCGTTGTTATACCTTCTTTGTTCTTATGAACAGCTCACATCCCATTGTACCTTTACCCCTTCCTTAATACAACGAGTAAGTCCAGACCTTTTGAGTACCTGCGGCTCACTAGCTTAGGTGTCATTGGTGCACTTGTGAAGGTAAACCATCCCGTTCCTTTGCTGCAGCTTGCTTCCCTTCTGTTTTGAGGTTCCCCACCAACTTTTTGTGAAAGCTAAGGATGAAATTTTTTGTAAACGGTCTTGGTTTCTGGATAAATGATATTGTGGATGATTTATATTCCTTTTTTGCTAGTTAGTGTATGAATTAAAAAAGGTCATTGACATCCTTATTTTACTTTGTTAACTAGGTTGATGATACAGAGGTCATTAGCTTCCTTCTTTCAACTGAAATTATTCCTCTGTGCCTGCGCACCATGGAGATGGGGAGTGAGCTGTCAAAAACTGTAAGCCTTTTAACTTATCATAAAAATTTTGCTCTGTTATATATTCATCTACTATTTTCCTTACGTTTTTTGGAAATCTCAACTCATCTGAGATGTATATTTGCTTGCGGTTATACATGCTCAACTTTTGGGTTTCAACGTATTAGTATTAATAATTCAATCTTAATTTATGAAACTCTCTAACAAAACGAGTCTCAACTCTTCTTGTTATTGTTTCTCTAAACTGTATGAATGCTGTAGCCAAAAATTTTAACAACGTATCTGTCACCCTCAGTTATTTATATTTTCTAGGCTTGGATTACAAAGTTTCATGAAACCAGTTCTCACCATTTAAATTGTGTCTACAATGGAAATTGTGCAACGCCTTGTTTACGATCTTTCATTATGTATTAATGACAGGTTGCAACGTTCATAGTTCAAAAGATCTTGTTGGATGATGTGGGGATGGATTACATTTGCACAACAGCTGAGAGGTTTTTTGCGGTTGGTCGAGTGTTGGGCAATATGGTTCAGTCACTTGTGGAGCAGCCTTCTCCGCGCCTTTTGAAGCATATCATTCGTTGTTATCTCCGTTTATCAGACAACCCAAGGTTGGTTTAGCTCAATCTGAGATGATTTTTCGTATATTCTCATATCCTTGGCTTTTTCATGCTCGAGTTTGTGTTTTACTTAGGGCTTGTGCTGCACTCGGAAGCTGTCTCCCTGACTCGCTACGAGATGGAACCTTTAGCAATTGTCTTCGCGTAAGTTGTTGTCATTTGTTTGACTCAGGATCTGAACTTGTTCATGGAAGAGATGGTTTAGAGGAAAACTTGGATATATGTTTTTTCAGGAGGATCAAATCGCAAGGAGGTGGCTGCAACAGTTGGTTCACAATGTTGGAGTTGGTCGAGTCCCAGCCCATCAAGGTGGAGGATTTGAGCACATGCTTTGAGGTGAATCCATCTCAGCCCATCCATGGAGTGTTTCTTCTGTTTTTATTTTTGCTAATTTATTCATGTGCATTTGATGCCTTAACTTAGATGATGGGTTATAGGCTTGTAATCTGTTTGAAATTCTATTGTAATTATTATAAGCTTTAGAACAAAACCCCAGAATGCATAAGTCTGGGATAATAAAAGGATTGGTTACAAATTAAATATTATAGAGTTTGCAATTTTATGTTGAAAGGTAACAATTTTTTCCAACAAAGCCGTAGCGCTCTCTTGGTGTATAAATCGTACTTATTTAAGGTTCAAAGCTAGAATTTGGTGACAGGGACCACGGCTCCATTTTTTGCACCAGATTCGAGCATTGCTTCAAGAACTGCAACGTCACGGGCACCTTCCGCGTATGATAGACGAGACTCTTGCTCCTGGAACAATCCATCAGGAGAGTTTAGATAATAGAATACCCATGTTTTGAGTTCCTGCATTCCAAGGTTAAGATCCTAGGGTTACCTTTGAAGTCTCTGAAATGTCATTGAAGAACGCTTTTAGCTCTTCGGTTACTCCACTGAACGGGTAAAAGATGGTCCTCGAGGTCCCTCCTTCCCCATAAATGGTGGCCTGAAAAGTTCATAAGAACACAGCCGTTTGAGTTGAGTAGTTTCAAGCAAAAACTGGATACTACAGTTGGTCACATGTTTAAGTATACAAACCATGTAACCATGTCGACCACCTTCGACTCCACGCTCAAGTTGAACAGTGCCCTTTAGTCCTACAACTCTCCATAATATCTAAAATATCGAAGTTATGTGAGTAAAACTATGGTTGTTAGGTTATAGTGCTGTCGAAAGCAGAACATCCAAGTCTTACTACATGCCTTTGGAGACCTTGAAGACACAACCATAACAAAAACCCCAGAGCATCCGTTTTCAAGCTGACTATGGAGCAAAGAAACGTCCTGGATTAGAGTATTCATGTGAAATTAGTGTGCTAAGAAACAGGGATTGATGTAGTTACACTTACAAGTTTGATGTTATATTGTCTGGTCCAGGTAAAGTCTTATCCACATGGGAAGTGGTGGCTGAGACTGATGTTACCTCACATCCAACAAGCTGTTCATGGCAAACCAATACATCATACTTGGGATCCAACAGCAGGATATCGGAGAAGCTTACTAACTAATGAAGTTATATGGTACCATTCTTAACCCTGCAATGTAATGCACACCCATATCCAAGATGAAACCTCCCTGCAAATGAAGAGCTTACAGTATTTATTAACAGATAACTTAGTTTCTTCGAGATGTGTATGGGTGATTGATATATCTGTCAGTGTAATTCTTTAAGTTACAGTCTAAGCAAGCAGCGTGTTAGGAAGATGCAATGGAACAGAGTCTGACATAATAAGAATGTGACGAAATAGATTGTATTACGTACACTCAAATTTCGCCTCCAGGAGCTTGAGAAATAAGGGTTAGAACTGTTCATTGATCCCTCAATAATAAGTTGGACGTTCATCATATCCCCAATTTCTGCTATCAGTTTCTTCAACTGCCGATAGCAACCATTAGACATTTCAATTTTCAAGCACAATATTTCTTGCTGAACCGGAATTGCCAAGAAGATAGTAAGTAATATTTACCTCAACAAAAGCTGGCTCAAAACGATAATTTTCAGCCACAGCCCAGATTGGGCGGCAAGGGGAAACAGTCGAAATATTTCTATAGCTTGACATTGCAGTTTCTATCTCACTGATTGCTGCAACAGAAAACGTTTTAACCAATAAGAAATTAAGTTCATCTGCACTTTAGAGTGGCATAACCAGGACGATTATAGTTTTGCTTTTAATGGGTAATGCGCAACAGGAATAATTGACTATAGGCCAGAGTAATCGTACACGTTCCTCGTTTAATAAGGATGGAACTTAAACAACATGCCAAGCTGGTTTAAACAGGAGCGGTGATCAACTTACAAGCAGCAGCTGGCTTCTCTGCAGACCGACCCAGGAAAGCAACATACATATCAACAACAAGAAGAAAAATCTTTAGTGTTTTAAGTTGGGACACATATCCAAGAAGCAATAATATGGTTATTGAGGAATGAAGACAGTAATAGCAATAGTAAGGCGAAGATATCCATATTTAGCAAAAGGTTCCAAACTTTCATTCACAATTTAAACAATAGTAGCAAATGCCGATTATACTTGGTTTGAGCAATCAATGGCAGCTAAAAAATGCAATCTTTTAGGATTAATGAAGTTGAAAAGTCACCTTGAAGGACGTGCTTTCCTGCCTTGAGCATCTTCAGTGACATTTCAACCTAAAGCATAAGATTATGAGTAAGAAAAATCCTATGCACTGTTCCAACTAGATTCTTACCCATCAGTGAATACTAGGATTAAAGATACCATGGTTTCTGCAGCTACAACTACAGCAACACCAACAATTGAACTATCTTCAATGATCTCATTCAGACCCTCATCTCCCCATTTGCACTTCACATCAGGAAAATGCTTTCTTGCTATCTCCACAGCTCCTTTTGCAGATTCCTTCAACCATCAAAAAGATCACAATCGCCAATATTACCATATATATATCTTCTCGATTCGATCAGTGCTGTATTTTAACACAGCTACAGATTCCTCGTTAACCAGCTCGACATTTTGAGGCACTTGGCACTAATATCAACCAAATCAAGCGCATTGATCGAACCAACACTATAGTTCACTCTTTCACAAATGGCAAAAAGATACAGAATGGTACCTCAGTACGGCTCCAAATCGCTTTCAGGACGACGAGATCGGAGATCTCAGCCAAACGCGGAATGTACTGCGTTTTGACGAAGATCCCAGCTCCGAGAATAGCAATTCCAGGAGAAGGATTCACCATTTTTGCTATTTCTTTGTTGTATAGGATCCAAATAGATTCTAGTTAAACTGTTGCTGCTTATAGTCACACAACTCACAAAACGCTTAATCCAATCGCGATCCTTACTCAACCGCAGACGTTAATATATCGTAACCACTAGCCTTGTTCAATCGCAAACGCTCGGTGAAAAAGACCGATATGCCCACAGTGACCAATCTCTCTCTTCTCTCTCTTATCGAGTTCTCTTAACTTCCCCACCTTCATAAAGCCCTAGATTCTGCTTTG
Organism: Crucihimalaya himalaica; assembly: GCA_004349715.1. Taxonomy (NCBI): domain Eukaryota; kingdom Viridiplantae; phylum Streptophyta; class Magnoliopsida; order Brassicales; family Brassicaceae; genus Crucihimalaya; species Crucihimalaya himalaica. The sequence goes on from SMJT01000043.1 coordinate 120,969, forward strand.
AATTTTATTGGAATTGGTGTTGAGTTGTACTGATAGATTTGGTTGATCTTTCTCATTTTTTTTCAATACTGTTGTTGATTCAATATTCTGTCATGGCGGGCGATGATTTAGCTGAAACGAAGAAGGGAAGCTCGAAGAACTCTAAGAACAGCAACGAAAGCAAGCTCAAGCAAAGTAATGCTCTATGTATCTTCTGCACATTTCGAGTATAATTGCGTGTTCCCGGTGAAATTGAGCTGAATAAATTCTTTTGTTTAATTCGTGAATTTGCAGAATCTCCAGCTGAGTTTTTCGCGGAGAACAAGAACATTGCTGGATTTGATAATGTGAGTCCCCGATTTGTTGGTTTTCAAAGTAACCGTTGATCTTTTATATTTTTGTTTCGAAAAGAAATAAAAATATGGATGATCTATCTTTAGTTACCAAACTTCATTTCATGAAAATGGAGTCTGTAATTCAATTCGGCAAAGTTTGAACTATCTGATAATTTGGGTCTTGAATTGTGGATTTTAGCCAGGGAAGTCGCTTTATACTACAGTTAGAGAGCTTGTTGAAAATGCTCTTGATTCTGCAGAGTCCATTTCAGAGCTCCCTGAGGTTGAAGTAACAATGTACGTTTCCTTATCTTGGCCTAAACACAATTACGTGTGCTAATCCGATATGTTAGTTGTGGTAGGAGAAAGTGTAGATTAAACTTTGGTTTTCATCTTGACCAGTCTTCTTCCAGTGTTTAGATTCACTGACTGACTGTCTTTTTTTTTTTTGAAGCGAAGAGATTGTAAAATCTAAGTTTAATTCCATGATTGGTCTTATCGATCGGGAACGTGTTGACACACAGCTTTATGATGACTATGAGACAGAGAAGGCCCGTGAGGTGCATGAATCTGTTTTTATTGCTCTCATCTTCTTTCTGGTTAAATCATTGTGCTTTTAAGCAGCTTTGTTTTAATGTTCAAGAAGTTTCACTGTTCTGTAATCTTTTAAGTTGTCAGTACCTATCTATTCTTGGATTTGTGAAAAATTCTAATTCTTGTAGTCGTTTCCTGTTATGTAGAAAAGGTTAGTAAAGGAAGCTCGTGCCAGTGAGATACAAGCCAAGAACTTGGCATCGGGAAAGAAAAACAAAGAGCCTGGAGTCTCAAAGGTTTTAAAGGCCCGTGGGGAAGCATCATATTACAAGGTGATATGTAAGGTGAGGGTTTGATTTTGTTTGATTCAACAGATATTTTCCTGCAGATCCTTAATTACGTTCTTAGGCATTTTTTGAGCTATGACTTGAGTTGAACATAATGTAGGATAATGGTAAGGGGATGCCACATGATGACATTCCAAATATGTTTGGGAGAGGTAAATAGCTAATGACCACCCTCACTTCCTCTATTGATTTAGCTCAACCTTATAATCTGGCTTTTATCTTGAGGCTAAGTTTACAAATTGTTCTTCTTACAGTTTTATCCGGGACGAAGTATGGACTGAAGCAAACACGTGGGAAGTTTGGTCTGGGTGCAAAGATGGTACTTTCTTATTATCAAGTTTAAATTTCTGGATCTCATTATTTTCTTTGATATCTGAGATTAGCCTGTAAAACTGCATGAAATGCTGAAGTGGTTTATCAATTTCAAATTTGTAGCCTTCAGCTGTCTATGACCATATTAGGAAGATGGTACAATATATCCTATATAGAAATTTTGTGCATGGATTTTTAGGAGGATCTGAACTGGTCTTTTGTTATTGTACTCATAGCATATGTATGTTCCCCTTCATATCTATATATTTCCCAAAGAACCTGTTTAATTCTTCTAGTTTCTGTAAATTTTTCTGGCGCAGGCTTTAATATGGTCCAAAATGAGTACAGGCCTCCCCATAGAGATCTCTTCATCTATGAAAAGCCAAAACTATGTTACGTTCTGCAGACTGGATATCGATATTCACAGGTACCCATTGAATACTTGAACAGCTTCTCGAAAGCAGATAACAATTTAACTATTTATGTTTGTTCATTTGATAATAATAGCCATGAATCCTTTGGACTTTCCACGTCTTCTCATGATGATAGGATGCGTTAACTGTTTTAAACCTCTTGCAAAACTTCTCATTTAGCTCAGCGTTAAAGAATGGTCTTAATATGGTTGTTTTCAGGAACATCCCTCATATACATCTGCACGAAAAGAAGGGCAACAAAGAGAAATGGCATGGGGCCGAAATACAAGTGGTAATAGAAGGAAACTGGACAACATACAGAGTACGGGTTTCAATCATTCTTTTTCTGTATCTTATTTCTTAAATGTTCTTTAGATATTTATGCATGCACAGTTGTCTAACACATTTTATCCATTTGTTTTTCCAGTCAAAGATCTTGCACTATATGCGCCAAATGGCTGTTATTACTCCTTACGCGCAGTTTCTGTTTAGATTTATATCAGAGACACCAGAGTATGATCTCTATCTCTCTGTTTATTTACTGCTCTGTCACCGTGCTCTTTCTGTTTATGTGCAGCATTATCGAGTTATTCAATTTTCTTTTCATGTAGGAAAAATGTCACTATTAAGTTTACTCGAAGAACTGATGTGATGCCCCCTATTCCTATCGAGACAAAGCACCATCCATCTTCAGTTGACTTGCTGCTTATCAAGCGCCTTACTACAGACACCTCCAAAAAGACCCTTCTGCAGTTTCTTCAGAATGAATTTGTGAATATTAACAAAACCCTTGCAACGCGATTAATTGGTAAGTATGACATCGATCTCATTTGTAATATATGTCTGAAGTTGTTTGATATTCCCGTAGCAACACACTTGGCAGTACTTTTACTTGGGCTATGGAAATGATCTGATATCTAATTAAGAAATTCTGTATCACATGTCCTGATAAATGAGACGGATTGTTATATAATGTTTGCTGATTCTGAAAGGCAATTTTCTGCTCTAGTTTGCTGTTATAATTTTTAAGTAAATTTGCTAAGCTTGTGCTATCCCTATAGTCAAATTTAGTCATGATTATTCTTGATTTCTTTCTTTCAGGGGAAATGGGACCTGATTTCAGCCCTAGCATGGCTGTCAAATCTGTAACATCTCAGCAAATGGTACGCATACATCAGTTATTTCGCCAAGCGAAATTCGACGACCCTAGTGGTGATGTAAGCTGCTGCTTTTTTTTAACTGTTCATCGGGAACTGCTTACCTATATTTCTCTTGACTTTTGGAGGCTCTTATAAAAGTTCAATTTCTTAGAGCATCTAGATTATTGCAAAATTAGCTCTAATTGTACTGCGGTTTTCTCCTTTAGTGTCTTAGTCCGGCAGGAGAATACAATCTTCGCCTAGGGATTATCAAGGAGCTGCATCCAGATATGGTGGCAACGTATTCAGGCAGGTTGTCACTGCAACCCTCAATTTTCTGCAAATGCATCTGATTTATATATGTAGTGCTATAATAGTTTTTTTTTTTTTGTAGTTATCTCATCTGTCAAGCTTTACCTTCTTTGTCGTTATATTGAGCTACGTTTCTTAAGTTTTGACTTCTTCCGGGAAATTCTTATCAGTGCTCAGGTCTTTGAAGGTCATCCTTTCATTGTTGAAGCTGGTGTTAGTGTGGGTGGAAGAGATGTGAAACAGGCAAGTCATATCCTCCTTTTGTTTATATATGTGTGATCCAGTTCCAAAAGATTTAAGTTTGTTCTAATATGTTGCCACATAAATGAGCTAAACTTTGAGCATGGATCATATATTCACTGCTCTTTGTCTTCTATGTCGATCTCACTCTTCGACTTTCTTATGAATTCTATTGGGATATCGCTGGAACTGAAATTGCAGGGGATCAACATATTTCGTTTTGCAAACCGTATTCCTCTCCTTTTCGAACAAGGAGGTGATGTTGTCACCAGGACGGCCTTAAAGAGAATCAAGTGAGCCTTCTTTTTGCCATATAACTCGGTATATCATATAGTTGGTGTCTTTCTCCAACCTTTTTTTATTAATAGGTATTGGAAAACTTTTCAGTTGGAATGGTTATAAGATCAACCAGACGCAAGATAAAATAGGAGTATTTGTAAGCATAGTGAGTACAAAGATTCCTTTCAAAGGGACAGGGAAAGAGTACATAGGAGATGACATCAGTGAGATAGCTACTGCAGTCAAGGTAACATTAAGAAAGACTTTTGGACTTTATCCGACATTTTATTAAATCTAACTTTCCACCTTTATTTCCATCAAGTCGGCAATACAACAATGCTGCATCCAACTGAAATCCAAAATAGTCAAGAGATTGCAAGCCCGTGAACAACAAGAGCGAAAACGCAGTTTGAGCAGGTAAAAAACACGCACAAGAAATTCACTTTCCTCCCATTTATCCTCAAAACCTGAAAAAGATAAACGTAACCGGAAATCTTGCAGATATATACCAGATGCAACGGGGGCAGTGTACGATGTTCTAAAACAAATGACAGAAGAACATACAACAAAGAGAAAACGTTACGGAGAAGAAGACATAGTTATACTTGACAAAGTATCTAAAAATATAATCACAAAAGAAACATTGAAAGAAAAGCTTGCTCAGCATGTAGAACAGGTTTTGTTTTTGCACCAATCACTCTCATCTTAAGTTTCTACTACATCATTTTTGTAAATCTTGCTGAATATTTCTGGTGGTTTCAGGTGGACTACGAGATGGCATTAGATTATGCAACACAAAGCGGAGTAAGTGAAGAACCCAGAGAAAATATATATCTCCAACACTTAGATCCCAACAAGTCCAACTTCAATGATCTTCATAGTCCAACTTTTGTCTTCAGGCTCATCTTGTAAAAAAAAATTTGTATCTCTCTATTATTTTACACTTAGTCAATTTTGTTCGCTTTCTTCTGTTTTTGGGATATTTGAAGACACTTGAAAAAGAAGACATAAAATTTAACAATCTTGTTTGGTTAGTTTCAACAAATGTGTGGGAGAATGTGATGATATAATTAATATAAAATACGAAGAGAGCACGAAAACTTATTAAATTGATTTCTTACCTCTTGAGAATACAGATTTGTCGTAATCGATAATAGTTGTCGATGATGACGAAACTTATTTCCAAGTGAAAAGAAAAAAATAAAAGGCCGCCAAAGAAATAACGTATAAAAAGTGAATATCGCGGGTAATAAATAAGATACGTGTTAGAAACAATTAAATACATACCGCGTAAAATAAAAAGGAAGCGTAGTGAGAGTAGTGCCAAAAGGCGCTTTTTTTTTATATTTTAGTTTCGAAAGTAATAATAATAAATGATGACTTAAATTTTGTGTATTTTTTTTTTTTAAAAAAGAATATATATAAATATATATATATATATATATGTGTTGTAGTATCTATCTATCTCTTCCTGATCTACAGAGAGACTCCACAAAAGGAACGCAAGAAACGCAAATAAACAAAAGTCGCTTTCAACCCACGTGATCTTTCGTCGACTTTTCTTCTTCTTCTTCGTCTTCTTCATCTCGTCACTTTTGGGTGTGGGATGAAATTAGGGTTTATTACCTTCTCTTTCTTTTTCTCGTCACCTTAGAAAGTCAGAGACCTTTACTTCCATCATTTTTATTTTTCTTCTTCTTCTGCTCTTCATTTCTCCAGGTACTACGCTTCTTTCTTTTTTTTGTTTCTGTTGGTTTTAAGGGTTATTGCTCATACTGATGATGAAGATGATAAATATTTTTGTAGATCGATTGTTTTACTTGAGATTACTAGTGTATACTCGATCTAATCAGATGCGTATATGCTGCCTACTTTTAGTTTCCTTCATTTTTTTTGCTGTTGTTGTTATATATCGTTGATCTATTTGAAATTATTTAGGATTTCATTTCTCTTCGTCAGATATGATCATTTCTATATTTGGGGTTTCCTCGATTTTTCCCTTCCGTGGATTTTTTTTTTCCTATGTTGAAGATCTCATCCCTCTTTTGGAATTCGAATCTGTAGATACGTTTTGGAGTGATTTTGTTACTCGTAAGTCGTTAATTTACGATCTGATGGTGTGTTTCTTAGTTAAACAGTGATTGAATTTGAAAAGCTCTCTTTTTTATTAGGGTTTGTTTTTAGTAAGTTGTTAGAATTAGAAGAAATATACTCTAATGATTCCACTTGAGAAATTGCTTTGTGTTTGTGTATTGCTTTTTCTCCAGGTTAATTTGTTACTGTGAAGAGTAACGAAACGATGATGTTTAACGAGATGGGGATGTGTGGAAACATGGATTTCTTCTCTCCTGGATCTCTTGGTGAAGTTGATTTCTGTCCTGCTCCACAAGCTGAACCCGATTCTATTGTTGAAGAGGACTATACCGATGATGAGATCGATGTGGATGAGCTCGAGAGGAGGATGTGGAGGGATAAAATGCGCCTTAAACGTCTCAAGGAGCAGGATAAGAGCAAGGAAGGAGTTGATGCTGCAAAACAGAGGCAGTCTCAAGAGCAAGCCAGGAGGAAGAAGATGTCTAGGGCTCAAGATGGGATCTTGAAGTATATGTTGAAGATGATGGAAGTGTGTAAAGCTCAAGGCTTTGTTTACGGGATTATTCCCGAAAATGGAAAACCTGTGACCGGTGCATCTGATAATCTCCGCGAGTGGTGGAAAGATAAGGTCAGGTTTGATCGTAATGGTCCTGCGGCTATAACGAAATATCAAGCGGAAAACAATATCCCGGGTATACATGAAGGTAACAATCCGATTGGACCGACTCCGCACACCCTGCAAGAACTTCAAGACACGACTCTCGGATCGCTTTTGTCGGCGTTGATGCAACACTGTGATCCTCCTCAGAGACGGTTTCCTTTAGAGAAAGGAGTTCCTCCTCCGTGGTGGCCTAACGGGAAAGAGGATTGGTGGCCTCAACTCGGTTTGCCTAAAGATCAAGGTCCTGCACCTTACAAGAAACCTCATGATTTGAAGAAGGCGTGGAAAGTCGGCGTATTGACTGCAGTTATCAAGCATATGTTTCCCGATATTGCTAAGATCCGGAAACTCGTGAGGCAATCCAAGTGCTTGCAGGATAAGATGACTGCTAAAGAGAGTGCTACTTGGCTTGCCATTATTAACCAAGAAGAGTCTTTGGCTCGAGAGCTTTATCCTGAGTCTTGTCCACCTCTCACTTTGTCCGGCGGAAGTTGCTCGCTTCTGATGAATGATTGCAGTCAATACGATGTTGAAGGTTTTGAGAAGGAGCCTCACTATGAAGTGGAAGAGCTGAAGCCAGAAAAAGTGATGACTTCTTCAAACTTTGGGATGGCTGCTAAAATCCATGACTTTCCTGTCAAAGAAGAAGTCCTAACAGGAAACTCGGAATTCATGAGAAAGAGGAAATCAAACAGGGATCTGAACACTATTATGGACAGAACCGTTTTCACCTGTGAGAATCTTGGGTGTGCGCATAGTGAAATCAGCCGGGGATTTCTGGATAGGAACTCAAGAGACAACCATCAAATGGGTTGTCCACTTCGAGACAGTTGCTTACCCTATGGAGCAGGAGCATCCAGGTTCCATGTCAATGAAGTCAAGCCTGTAGTTGGATTTTCTCAGCCAAGGCCAGTGAACTCGATGGCCCAACCAATCGACTTAACAGGTATTGGAGTTCCTGAAGATGGACAGAAGATGATCTCTGAGCTCATGTCTATGTACGACAGAAACGTTCAGAGCAACCAAACTTCTATGGTCATGGAAAATCAAAGCGTGTCACTGCTCCAGCCCACGGTCCAGAATCATCAAGAACATCTTCAGTTTCCAGGAAACATGGTGGAAGGAAGTTTCTTTGAAGACTTGAACATTCCAAACAGAGCAAGCAACAACAACAACAGCAGCAATCAAACGTTTTTCCAAGGGAACAACACCAGTGGGTTTAAGTTTGACACCGCACATCACAACAACTTCGAAGCTGTGCATAACAACAACAACAACAACAACAACAACAACAACAGTAGCAGCAACAGGTTCCAGCTTGTGTTCGATGCTACACCGTTTGATATGGCCTCATTCGATTACAGAGATGATATGTCAATGCCAGGAGTAGTAGGAGCGATGGATGGTATGCAGCAGAAGCAGCAGGACGTACCTATATGGTTCTAAGTCTTGGTAGTAGATTTTATCTTCTCTTATTTTTATCTTTTGTGTTCTTACATTTACTCAAGTAACTCAACCATGTAATATTCTTCTGGGTATCTCTGTCTCTCTCGCTTGTTATGTGTTTGTAAGAGTCTCTAAAACTCTCTGTCACTGTGTGTCTTGTCTCGGCTGGTGAATCTCTCTCGCCATCTGCTTCTTTTAGTTACACACCCGACTTGGGGATGAAAGAACACATCATATATATATATTTGCAATTTCTCATCTTCTTCTTTATCGTTGAGTTGACTTTACAATTGAAAAGTTTGATGTGTTTCACGCTAAACTATCTCCAAGTTGGGCTTGGTGTGAAAGTTATTAATTACAATAAGAGAAAATAATAGTGTTTGTATTTGATGGTAAACGTGCTTGTCGCTAGTGGCTCGTGGGTAGCATTTAAGCATGGGTCAGTGCTTGTGTCTTCGAGCGATCGAGCACACTTACCAAACTGAACATATAACAAAACATAAGAAAAAAACAAGACCTCTGTGAGTGATGACAAAAAACAAAAAAAAACAAGACCTCTGTGAGGTATTCTTAAATACCTTTTCCCTTAATTTATCTAACGATATTCATGTCTTTAATTGGTTTATTCACTGTTTCGTCTGTTTACTTATCTCATTGTTTTTTATTGTAAATATCAAATGGTTGTAAATTACTTAAAGCGCACTATGATGACAACGCAAACGAGGGTCTTTGTAAATTAGAAGACTCTTTATTTATTGAAAGCCTAGCCCCTTCATGTTCTTAAATTCTTAACAGCATAATAATTTAAGTTATAATTGTTCAAAAGAAAAATTCATACTAACTTGTTATCAGTATCGATCTTTGTTTGTTTATTCATTAAGTATCCTTATACTATTAAAATTGAAGTACAAATTAGAATCTATCCATGCTCTTACAAGATATTTACAAAAATTGTCTTAAATTTGACCCAAACACACATTTCGGATCGATTATACTTATTCAGATCTAGAATAAGAGCACGTGGGTTGGTTTTTTTTTTATCATGGAGCGTGCCATTAATTATCTACAACCCTTACAACAAAATACAATGATTGTTATTTATTTAGGGGGGTTTATTGGTTCAAGGATTTTGATGGATTTGAAAATCCAGGTAAAATCATGTGTTATTCAATCATTGATTTTAAAAAGGATTTCTAAATCATGTGTTATTGGTTCTATCATTTGTAAATATTAATTAAAATCATGTGTTATTCGTTTAATGATTTATTGTTGGATTTCAAAATCCACATTATATTTTGAATGGATTTGAAAGTGAAGAATAGAAGGATTCAAATCCGTGGTTAAAACATGTTATTTCAAAATCCATATGTATTGATTTCAAATTCCATAAGAATTTTCAAATCCTATATGGATTTACAAATCAATGAACCAATAAAGCCCCCTTAATATTGAGATTTTAATAATATAAAAACTAACATTAATTTCAAATTTCCTAAAATATGTCACCTAATTAAAACCGATATATTAAAAAAAGAAACATAAATCGGATGTATTATAGGACTACAAAATATTTAAACAAGAAAATCTAAACAATAAGAATCAATCAAGAAATTTATTTCCTTATTATGCAATTACGAATTTACCAAAATAAATTTGAATTAATTACGAATTCAAAATAATATCTCATCCAACCTATCCCTAATAAAATTCTATAAATACTATCACATATCAATTTGTGTATCCTCACATCAACACACATTTTCAGTTTAGATTTTTAACGCTTTATTCAGTTTGCTATGTATGTGTTTTTTTTTTTTCCGAACTTTTGCTATGTGTTTAGCTATTGTGTTTAATCTTTTTTTTTGTTCTCAATAATAGTCTAACAAATTTCTGTGATTGTAGGGTTCCAAAATGCAGATCGAAGCGAAAAAAGAATATTTCAAACAATTTTAGAGGTTTGCCATGACGTGATAAGGATTCGTGTTTGAAGAAGAAATCAAATTCATTGACCTGTTATTATTTATAACATTTGGGTTATATTCATTTCCCATAGCTTAAATCACTTATATTGATTTTTCCTTTTTTTGCAGGTTTTAAGTTTAATTAGGATGAATATGAATATGCTGCCAGTAATGAAAACCGTACTAGAAGCATTATAATTTTGGTAACCAATATCTCTATAATATTCGATTATAAGTTTTTTTTGCTTTATATCATTTCCTTTGTTGTATTCATTTATTTGTTATCATGTTCAAAGCTTCAGAATTAAATAATTGAAACTGCATTTCAAAAAAAGAATTCTGAATATCTAAATATGGTAACAAAACAAAGGAAATGTTTATAATTGAGGATATTCAAAATATTACATATATGGTAATAATAGAATATTATTTACTTCAAAAGTTGGTAACATTAGATAATAAAAAGTATCAAAAATTTGGTAAAATTAGATATCAGTAAATTTTTGTTGTTTTACATGTATAGAATCAAAGAATAATTTACATATTTAAATAAATTATCTAATTAGATGACTTATAATTTCCAGACAAAAAATAACACATCTTCTTCTTAAACATTTCCAACAACCATATCATTTTTGCACTGCTCTTTGGCTTGAGTATATCATGTTTCACATTTTTATTCATGCATAATTTATGTGAAGGTCAGATGGTGGTGATAGTTTGAAGGTATTATAGTGTTGTATATGATGATTTTATAATTCTTCTTAACTTCAAATGATGAGCAGATATAATATAACTTCAAATAAAATCACATAATTAATTAATATATGATTTCACATAATCGCACAAAACAAAATCAGCCACCTTTTTCAAAAGTAGATTTCTCATAGAAACTTATCTAATTTTCTATATTTCTTTAATGCAATGATGCTTAGAATCTTTTTCTTAATGATAAATTATTATTATGTGGCTTCTATGGAAACATATCTTCCAAATTTAATTTTTAGAACTCTGAATTTCTAAAATTAAGAATGACAATTATATGAATCAGTTTTACTATATGAATCAACAGAAAATAAAAATTTAATTAATTCAACGAAAGATTATATGAATCAGATTTATTTTTCATAATATTACAATTTTACTATAGTGTGTATGTCACTATGCATTTTTTTTTTTGGTGTAGTTAAAATGATATTTAAATAGTTTGTATGTGTGATTATGTTGTGTCATGTAGTCTATGTAGGTAGGAATAATTTTCTTTAAATTAAAAGATTCGAAATTTTCTAAATATGGTAACAAAAAACGAAGCAATTACAATTGAGGAGCTTCAAAATATTAAATATGTGGTAATAATAGAAGATTCAAAACTTCAAAAGTTGGTAACATTAGATAATAAAATGTATCAAAAGTTTGTTAACATCAGATATTCGTAACTTTTTGTTATTTTAGATTAATCATCTAATTAGATTACCTATTTTTAAATGTTTGGAATTTTGTATTTTTTCTGGTGCAATGGATTAATGTTTGGTATGTGTACTAGACTTTGTTATGTTTTGTTGTTTGATATTGATAGCTGATGTTTATATCTGTTTTGGTTTTGATTTAATTAAGAAAAAAATTGGTATTTGGATTTATTTAATAACTAACTCAATTCTATTTATATGTATGAACTAACCATATTACCATTTATATAATCACATTCTCTTAAAATTGAACTTGAGATGATGATATTTATTTATGTTACAAAAATTAGTTATATATTACAATTAATATATTTATCTATTAATCACGTTAAAAAAAGGAAAATTAATTTTTTATTAGTAATTTGATATGATAATTCATGATGTAACCCTACAACTTATAATTGACTACCAAAAATGTGTAATTTGTTTATATTTGATGACAAAAAAAAATCTGTTTATATTTACAGTTAAAAAAAAACATTTACACCTTATAGTTTAATGGAGTTAAAAATACACGAAATAAAATTAAAATCACGCATAAACATTAAAAGAACAAAAAAATATAAATATATTAGAAATAATATTAAAAAATGAAACTGATTTAAAGATTACAAAAATATGTTAAATTAAATAAAAATATATATTTTTGACATAAATAAAATTATATATTAAAACTACATTTCTTGAATATATCATGTTTCATATATTAATTGGTTAATCAATTTAAGATAGATTTTTTTTATATCTTTTATTAATAATCTGATATGATAAAAAACGATGTAACCATATGACATCATGAATTATAAGTGACTGCAAAAAAATGATTAATTTATATATGTACAATAAAAAAAGTACTTACACCATTATAGTTCAATAAAATTAAAATATATATATATATATATACACATCATATTCAAAACTGAAATCAGAAAAAATATATTAGATAAGAAAATTTGACATGGGTACCGCGGATGTAATCCTAGGCATATAGTATATGGATGCCAAAGAAGAGAACAAAAGCACATGGCCCAAGGTAAAAGAACCGGAACCGAAGAACCGAACTAGAACCGACCAAAATTTTTGGTTCGGTTCCAGTTCCGGTTCCGGCTAAAATACATGATGGATCCTGAGATTGAAGAACCGTTGATATCGGTTCGGTTCCGGTTCTTACCCGGAAATCGAAATACCTGAACCAAATACATGAACATATATATGCATTACACATATAGTATTAGGGTTTATCGACATTTCGGGTAGCTTATTGGCATTTTGGACGTTTTATATGTATTTTGAGTAATTTATCAATATTTTGGTTATCGATTCCAGATATGTTTTGGTCATTTTGGATATTTTAATTATATTTTGAGTATATTATTTTCATTTCGGGGTCTGGTTTCGGGTATTATAAGTGTTATTTCGAGTATTTACTAATACAAAGTATAATTTTTGCATTTTTGGGTCATAAATAGCCGAAATTGTTTAAGAACCAAATTTTTGGGTATTTTACGGTTTTTCAACTTCAGTACCCGTACCGACCCGGAACGGACATGAATCGAACTTGAAGTACCCGATGGATCATAAATCTCTAAACTTGAAATATCTGGAACCGAATCGAATGCTTGTTTGCCCTGGGCTAAAAGCACCTTTCTAAGATATTAGATGTTCTTTATTAGAAAGACATGGGTCAAACATTATTCTTCTTTGATAGAGGCAAATTTGTACACTAGCAGCAATGTTCACTATCTTTTTTCTGACGGTATGTTTATCCAAAGGTTCAAATAATATCTTTATTTGTGTCGTGTTTTTCTTTTAATTTCTAATAGATAATAATATATAATTACAATAGTTAAGTGTAAGTATAACAACCTAATTCTTTTTATACCTTCCCTATTTTCTTTTGTTTTTAGTGGATTTGATTAAGACCATATAAAAATGGGTGAAAGAAGAAGTTTTGAAGAATACAATAGCCTTGAAAGATGAAGTTTACAAAGTTGCTACATCAAGTTTACAATCGAAGATGTTGAGTGAGTTATCTTTTGAATTCTATGTGTTGTTAATTTTAAAATTTATTGACTTAAAATTTATTATGAAAGGGTTGAGAGATAGATTGTTTTGCAACACGTGTCTATGCAATTGAGATGTCTCCAATTTAATGATTATATATTCCAAATGATTGGAAAACAATTCTTTTAGTTGTGGTTGAACTTCTTATAGCTTTGTTTTTTGAATATATGTTTGATAAATTAATTTTGTTTTTGCATGGATAACAAACTCCGAACTTCTAATTTAACGATACATTCCATTTTAAAAAATAGTTGGAATATATAAACTCATATTATATTTTAAACTTCTTATGTTTACAAAACAAAAACATATCTTTTTCATATAACAAAAAAGACATGAAACAAAGTAAAATAATATTAAGATTAAAATGTTCAATCATAATAGTAACAATAAACTACATTAAACCCGGATTCAAATATCTTACAGGCGAAACAGGGGAAAAAACAGTCCTTCTTTTGGCGATTGCTCCTTCACGGTAGAGACTTAATGAAACATGGACTCAGATTTTTGATTTGCATTGGTGAGGCTATTGAAGCATGGAAAGACCCCTCGCTTCCTACATCTCCAGCAAGAGCTCCAATACCAAGAACACCTCCAACGGGCCAGCCTAAACTCAGCACTTGGATTAAGACTAACCCAACAAGGTGGGAAATTGACAAATTACAAGAAGAAGTGATTTAGGAGGACATTGATCAGATTCTGAAAATTAAATTGTTCACGAAAAGATCCTATGATATGCTGGGTTGGCACTATACTATGGATGGCTTTACTCAGTCAATTGGCTGGCAGATTACACACTCCTCTTCCAGGAGATAGACTTCTAAAACAAGCTCTTTGGAGACTGAAGACGGAGGGCACCAAAACTGAAACATTTTCTTTGGAAAATATTCACCCAAATACTTCCGTTAGGAGAGAACCTGAAACGCAAACATATCGCTCGACATTGCCTCTGTCAAAGATGTTGTCAAGCTGAGGAGAGTGCGCATCATTTGTTTTTCGGGTGTTCATATGCAAAAGCTACCTGGAGAGCCACTGGCTTACCTTTCATAGTAGCTTGGCATACTGCTAATTTAATGAGAAGATGTCACGTATTTTCAAATACCATTTTGATTCACAGCTTCATCACATCTGTCAACTTCCTCTTTGGACACTATGGAGATTGTGGAAGAGTAGGAATCTTCTTATTTTCCAAAGAAAGCATTAGTCATGGCTGGAAACATCTAATCAAGCCAAAAAATACTCTCACGAATGGATGAATGCATAGGACCAAGTGGTGGGACTAGAGTCTCGGAGAGACCCTCTCACACCTGTTTCACATTCTAATTGGGAAATACCACAACAAAACTGGATGAAATGTAACTATGATGGTGCCTTCACAACTACTGAGACACCCCCTCAGGCCAGCTGGATTTGTCGAGACGACAGAAGAAAATTCAAAGGAGCTTGTCAAGCTAAAGGAAATAAAGTTCAAAAAGCTTTAGAAGATGAATGTCAAAGTTTAATTCAAGCAATGCAGCATTGTTGGCTCAAAGATTACAAGCGAGTTATGTTTGAAGGAGATTGTCAAGAACTCAATAATCTAGTGAATAATACAACTCTTAATTTCAACATGTACAATTGGTTGAAGGAAATCATACATTGGCGAGGAAAGTTTGAAGAAAAAAGTTTCCGTTGGCTCACACGCAATCAAAACGAAGCAGCAGACTATTTAGCCAAAAGACCAATGCCAACAAATTCCAGCTTCGTGTTTCATAACCTTGTGCCTACGGACTTAGCTTCTATTTTATATAAAGACTCTTGTAATGCACTTCTTGATAGATTATTAATCAAGTGTAATATGGTTATGAACATTGTATTAAGAGTGGAAACGTTAATAGGAGTATAAATGTGATGGTAATGTAAGTGACTAATGTTTCAAAATAATTCATCAAGATATCACAGAAGTTTTAATATCAATATTGTTTAATGATATTAAAACAAAAATAATAATATTTAAGAAAAAACTTTAATTTAGCAAAAATACTACTAATATGCAAACATACGAAACATAAAGAAGAAATATTATGTTTGCCACATTCTTATTGTGTCACAATATTTCACCGCTTTTTCTTTATTGTCACAATAATTTCACCGCGATCGTTATATGGATACATGCGCGGGCATGACCTAAAGCAGAAGAAGTTGGTGTTTTAGGCATCACAAAAAATATATTTAAAAATTAATGACATCATTTGAAAAATTAGTTTTTGGCATTTGGTAACCCTGAATTTAAACTATTCCGAGATGTTCAGTTTGAGGCTCATATATGTTTTTATGGGTTTTTTACAGTTTGTTTGTTAGTGGGTTTAAATATTTTTTTGCTTTAGAGCACCCTCATCAGTTAAGAACATCTATTGAATATCTAAATATTATTTTAATAATATATCTAATATAATTTAGTTATAAAATCTTATTATATAAAAGATGGTTTTCAAAAGTTAGTAATTCATAGGATGGTGACACATGTCATGTTATTCAATTCAAGATTTCGACATTGTCAAAGTTGAAAAAAATGTCAAAAATTAGTATAAAAAAACTATACAAAAAAAATAATTAATTACTATTTTTCAGAAAATAAAAATTCTATAAGGAAATTATACAAATTACTAATCTTATTCTATAAAGTAAATTATACAAATAATTAACTTTCATAATTAAGAAAATTTCTAATCCTAAAAAAAAATTGTAAATATTGAACTCTATATAAAGAAATAAGTAGTTTTATGTTTTCTCAACAAACAAAACACTTTTCTTCAAAACCATCATACCTTCAACTTCATTCTATTGGTAAAATATCTATTCCTTTTATTTTTTTAAAAATATTTTAATTTATTATTATGAGTTAGTCGTAAAAAATATATTTATATAGTTTATGATTATTAATTGTTCTTCTAATTTCGGTTTGTTTTTATTCTATTCTTAAGAAAAAATTATTTTAATTTATTATTATGAGATTGTCGTAAAAATAGTTGATTTATATATTTTTATGATAAAAAAAATAATATTTCCCCTAATTTTGGTTGATTTTTCTTATACTTTTCAGAAAATGTCTATCTTCTAAAAGATATTGAGCAAAAAAATTTAGAATGAAAACATTAAATATTTTTTATGTCGATTTGTAAAAACAAATTCAATATGATTAAAAATAAATAAATATTATTCAAATAGAAATAAATCAACCTATATATAATCAAAATAAAAAATTAATTGTAAGTTTGTTAGATTTTATATTGGTGAATGATTTCCTATAGACGTTTTCAATATTTTATTATATAATTATTTTTACGGGTGATTTAATTTTATTTTTCAGATTTTCTATTCATATTTTTTTTCATAAATTTTAAAATATTAAATTATAATCTCGTTAAATTATAAATTGTAAAAAAAAACTGAAGTAATTAGAACTAAACATGCGGCAAAGAGAATAAGAAAATCGGGTTCTCAAATTAAACCCACTTAATTTCTCTCTCCAATTTTTTTTATTTTTTTTTTATTTATTACTAAGAAACCTATTAAAAATTCATTGATGAAGATGTTTTTAGACATGAAAATAGTTTGGGCCGGCCCTATATTGATACATAATATTTTACTATAATAATATGATTTATGCAACAACATCTTATATTAATGTTAGCCCTGGGCATTTTACCCGAATCCGAAACCCGAACCCGAACCGAAACATCCGAACCTGATACCGAACCCGTTATTAGAAAATATCCGAACAGGTTTTGGATGGGTGGTATTTCGGGTTCGGGTTCGGATTCGGGTAATACTCGAACCCGAACGAGTACCCGAATGGGACCCGAACTACCCAAAACTATACACCTATACACATGTATATACTTTATAACATATACACCCAAACCTTTGAGCTTTCCCGTATTTCAAATTTTCTCATATTTATAAAGTCTAAAATCCATAAATCGATTCAAAACCATAAAACATTCTGGATTCTCTAAGTTTCCAAAGTTTTTCTTCTCCTCCTTCTAAGGTTTCTAGAAATCGTTCTCAGGTATGTCATTTTTCTTCGGATTGTTTGGGAGTTGATTAGCTCGAATTAGTATTTTTCGAATGTTTTCTTCTCGCTGGTCTTTGAAACAGAATTTGGTATGGTTTGTTTTGATTTTGTATAAGTATATTTCGGGTTAATGAGTATTTTGGTTACTTCTGGTGTAAAATAACCGATCTGAACCCGAACAAATGGGTAGTTCAGGTTATGATCGGGTTTCAGATAAAAATACCCGAACCCGACCCGAACCCGAAGTAAAATACCCGAACCCAATCCGAACCCGTTTATACACCCGAATAGGTTCTAAAATCTTAAACCCGAAAACCCGAACCGAACCCGAACGGGTACCCCGAATGCCCAGGCCTGATTAATCTTAGATTTAACTTCTTATATTTGCAATAATAGGAGATAACTGAAAATACTAAAGATTTGCCTAAAACTTATCAATTATATTGTATCTCAATAAAACTTATCAAGTAGTATTTTAATATAGATTTTGATGTCTTTCTTACAGTATTTTTTATTTATCTTTTATAGATTGCATCATCCAAAATAGATCTCGATCGGGACCAACCATGAGAGCAGGAGAGCATGGCTCAGGCTGAGAAGGGAACGAGATTGAGACCAAACGATTCTCAATGAGCGTGAACAAATGATAGGAAGCAGCATCAACTTCTTTAAAATATACGTACGTAGAATGAAACTTTGCCTAGGAGAGATCACGTCTCGTGAAACACATGGAGAAGAACGTATAAGAGGAGTCGCAAGAGAGAATTGGGTAATAGAGACGCTGATAACAAGGTCGTCTGATGATGAGGAATCCAATGACGGTGGCTCGTTGGTGTTGGAAACGACCGTGATAGACTGGTAGACATCATGAGTGCAGTTTAAACATTTTATAGGTTTTAAGACATATTTAACAAATAGACTCATTAAAATTATAAAATATTAATTTTTTATAAATATTTTTTGTAAAAAATTATTATGAAATTGTCGTGAAAAAATATTTATATATATCATGGACCGTTTTGTTTCCTAATTTATTTTTTTGGGCCTCTTTTTTAAAATAAATTTTGTTTTTTTGTCCTCTTTTCTAAATAAAAAATAATTTCTTAACATTTCTATTTTGGGCGAATTGCTAAAACTAGACCCAAAATTGAGTTTGAATGCAAAACTAGACCCAAAATTGAAACAAATGCAAAACTAGACCTTTGAGGTATGAAAATTATATTAAACCCCTTATTTGCGAACAAAAAAACAGAAACCGCAATTACAGTTCTAACCTCCGCGAGAAGTATACTTCTTGAACGAAGTCTCACAGTAGACTTCGTTCATGACATCCATGAAGTCTAAACCGTAATTAAACCTTAGATTTAAATTAGGAAAATAATAAAAAATATTTTCAATGCAATTTCTTCTAAAGAAAATAAGATTATCTAAAAATGAAACTTATATAATTAAAATTTCTGAAACTTTCATAAATTTTAAGCATGTAAGGTTGATTATGTTCTAAAATACCATAAACAGTCGCAGACTTCGACCACGAATTCTGAACAGTAATTAAATGTGAAATTTAATAAAAAATGAAAAAAAATATTTCGATCAAAATTTTTGAAAGATAAATTATTTTAAATCAAATCGAATAGGTTTAAAATAAAAATTCATAAAACTAAGCCATTTGATGTAAACCATGTGAGGCATATAGGTTAGAGGTTGCCAATGGGTAAGAATCCATGCATATATCTTTAGGGTTAGACTTAGATTGATATGTTTTTGATATAAAATGGCGATCCTTCGTATAGTTGTTAGATTTGAATATATTATACTATTTTGATGTCAATGTTAGTATTTGTTAACAAAGAGTGAATTAAAGTTCGAATTTTAGATTTAGGGCTACAGACTTCTCGAGTTTCGGGTGAAGTCTCACGGTAGACTTCGCATGAGAAGTCTGTAAGATTTTGTTATCGTAGACTTCTTTGTAGAAGTCTGATGAAATTCAAATGAATCCAAAATTTTGAAATGTTTCGCAGAAAATTTGGGAGAAAATTTACATTTACTAAACAAGATAAAACTGAAATTGCAATAGTTAATCTGGGTAAAAAAATTAAAAATCTTCATCGCTCTTTTTCTCCTCCGAATCACCAAACGTCGTCGGAAATCTCTAAACGCCGACACTCTTTCTCCTCTTTTGCCGTAAGTTATCGATATTCTTCCTCTCTGCGGAAAAACCCCAAACTCTAATCCCATCTTTTCTTTTATTCGCAGATCTGGGAATCGCAACCGTCTATTCATATCTTCAAAGCTATTTTGTTTCTGTCTTCGCATATCAGATGAGTAGCAGGCGGTCGGTGAAGAGAGCATTGATTCTAGATGATGATTGGAAGATGAAGATTGAAGAATGAAGATGAAGATGAAGATGAAGATGAAGATGAAGATGAAGATGAAGAAGAATAATCAGATGAAACTCACACTTACTAATCCAGACCCTGAGATGCCAATACAAAATTTTGTCGACCTGGTGAAGAAGGAGTACGATAATGCATTATCATACTCCTTCTTCACCAGGTCGACAAAATTTTGCATTGGCATCTCAGGGTCTGGATTAGTAAGTGTGAGTTTCATCTGATTCTTCTTCTTCATCTTCATCGGGCTCTTCATCTTCATCTTAGACAACAAAACACAATATTTATTTTTAATTTCTTTTGAAATAGATTGGAACTTTATTTTTTTAGTTTTATGTTGATTATCTTTAAGTTCTCTTATTATGTTAATTATCTTTCGGAACCTTGATTTTGTAAATCAAATACAAAGTTCGAAAACTGCAAAAATACAAAAAGAACTGGTCATACAGAACACCTATAGTCTTCACGAGTAGACTTCACCAAGAGACTTCGTATTCATACAGAACACCCAATTAGAGATTTCTCTAGGAGACTTCCAGCACAGACTTCTTCATATCCCATCTTTTATTTGATTCGCAGATCTGGGAATCGCAACCGTCTATTCACATCTTCAGTTTTAATTCATCTACAAATTCAAAGCTATTATGTTAATTATCTTTCGGAACCTTTGATTTCTTATTATGTTAATTATCTTTAATTTCTCTTATTATGTTAATTATCTTTAATTTCTCTTATTATGTTAATTATTATTAGAACCTTGATTTTGTAAATCAAATACAAAGTTCGAAAACCGCAAAAATACAAAAAGAACTGGTCATACAGAACACCTAGAGACTTCTAAAAGTAGACTTTACGAGTAGACTTCACCAAGAGACTTCGTATTCATACAGAACACACAATTAGAGACTTCTCCAGGAGACTTCCAGCACAGACTTCCTCTATAGGAAGTGGTATAATTATTTGCATANGGCGTTACTCCATCGATTGTTCCCCATTTGGTAGACTTCTTTGTAGAAGTCTGTAAGATTTTGTTATCGTAGACTTCTTTGTAGAAGTCTGAAGCGACTGTTAATGGTTTTCTAGAACATAATCAACCTTAATTTTATGAAAGTTTCTGAAATTTTAATTTATAAAGTTCATATTTGGGATGATCTTATTTTCTTTAAAAGAAATTGCATTGAAATTATTTTTTATTATTTTCTAATTTAAATCTAAGGTTTAATTACGGTTCAGACTTCGACCATGAAGTCTAAAACCGTAATTAATTGTGAAATTTTAATTAAAAAATGATAAAAAAAATATTTCAATCAAAAAATTTGAAAGATAAATTATTTTAAATCAAATCGAATAGGTTTAAAAATAAAATTTCATAAAACTAAGCCATTTGATGTAAATCATGTGAAACATATAGGTTAGAGGTTGCCAATGGGTAAGAATCCATGCATATATCTTTAGGGTTAGATTTAGTTTGATATGTTTTTGATATAAGTCTGGGGGAGTTGATATATCATGGTTTTTACCCGTTTTTAGCCATGATATAGGTCTTGTTTTCAGAGTCTTTCTAGTGTTTTTGTAGTCTTTTTGAGTCTTTTCAGGTTTTGGCACGTTTGGAGCATAATTGGAGATATTGGAGCATTCTGGAGTTTGTTTTTGGCATTCGTTGAATAACTTCCCACCGTTGGATTGAGCTCAAATTTGGATACAAGATAAATCAATAGATTATCTTTCATTTGGAAGTGGTTTGAGGCCATTCTAACGGTGCGATCAAAACTTATGCCAGTTTTCGTGAAAGACAGTCCAGTCTGACGAGCACAGAGTCTTGGTATCGACCGACACCCACCTGGTATCGATCGATACCGACTGCAGAAAAGGAAAACACGTGATTTTATAAGTCTGAAGAGTCTGCAACTTGGTCTAGAAGATTCTATTATTTACAATTAAGCCCAAAACGTGTTTTAGCATTATATTTAGTGTTTTCAGCCACTTTTAGAGGAGAGACTAGTTTTGATTATTATTCTGAATACTTTGAGAGAGATTGGTTCCGGGTTTTGTGGGAGACAATTCTGANTGTAAACAGGATTGTAAGTACGAAACGAGAGTTTGTTGCACGGAACGCTGCGAATCCTGGCTGTACTCCTACTTTCTGTATTTCAATCCAGTGCCCTTCATACTTCTCCAATCCAGAGAACGTTGGCACATGTACTGGAGTAATCACCAACGCTATCTTAGTTCCCTGCATAAGAAAAAAGCATCACCAAAGTGAATACCGCTTCATCTACTAATACGTAGGACAAGTAGGGACCTTCATTGAGAACGGAGTAAGAGTAGGCGCGGAGAATGTTGACTTTAAAACACCAATCTGTTTTGCTTCCATTGTCTCTTTCATTTGCTTTGGCTAGAAGGTTGTAAGCATCCATCAGGTTTTTGTTTTTCTTGTTGTGAGTTTTGTGTTGCTGAGATAAAAGCAGTGAAGAAATGAATTCCTCTATGGAAGTGGAATGATTAATAGTTGGGAAACTGAAAAGACGGACGTATTTTATCTTAAGGACGTGACTTTAAAAAAAAAAAATTGCAGCGTTTCTGCTTCTTTAATGTTTTGTTTTAAGGGTTATAGACTTCTTCAGTAATGTCTGTATAGACTTCATGAGAAGACTTGAAACACAGACTTCACCGAGAGACTTCTTTGGCGAAGTCTGCAACCGACTTCCTCTGTAAGTCACCGATTTATCTAATTTTGGGAAAAAAATAAATTTACTAAACAATTTACAGCTGTAAATATACGAAGTCTGTAAGCGAAGTCTCCAAATAAAGTCTGAAAATGACAGACTATAGACTTCATGACTTGACTTCACACGCAGACTTGTACGAGAGACTTCTTTGGTGAAGTCTTCAACCACTACAAGAAAACAGGCCTTTTGCGATGGAAGTATACCTCACAAATTTGCGAGGAATTTGCGAGGGACAAACGTGGTTGCTATATCGTCGCAAAAATAACCCCGCAATGTCGTCGCAAAATTGCAACGGAAGTGCGTGAATGAGTCATTTATCACAAAACAATTCATCGCAAAATCAAAGCAAATTGCGGTAGTAATCTTTCGCGCAAAAACGTCGCAAACCTTGCTTCGGATTTGCGACGAAAATTTGCGACGGCATTGCGTGGGTATAGTTCTTAATTCCCTCGCAAAGCCGTCACAATTTACGAGGGAATTGCGTGGGTATAGTTCTTAATTCCCTCGCAAAGCCGTCGTAAATTGCGAGGGAATTGCGACGAAATCTGATTTATAATGATTAAAAATTTTAATTATTAATAATAATTAATAATTAAAATTTCATAAATTATAATTAAAATTTTTTTTTCAAAATTAAAATTTTATAAAAATAATTTGTTCAAACATTAAAAGAAACTAAAATTGTATCATACATAACCGAAACTAAAATTGAACTGATGGTCCGGATCCAGTTCCAGTTCTGGTTCCGGTCCCGGTCTCGGTTCTGGTCCTACTAGTAGATGTGTCTCCAGGGTCCTGATCGCGAAACATCTGTGCTAGAACCGGATCCTTTGTGGCCAAATAGTTGAACATTTGATCGAACTTCGAGATCTTCTCAGACTGAGTCACGATCAGCTGGGCCTGTGATTCAATAATGTCCTGGAGGTAGGCGGCATACTCTGCTTCTGCTGCTCTCGATGAAGAAGAAGTACACGAGTCGATCTGCGATTGCAGAGAACCGACTCCGTAAATTCTCCCTTTTTTACGGGGAGCGACCAAAAAATTAAGAATACGTTTAATTAGTTGAAATTATTGTAAAAAATAAATATAGAACATCAATATTCATACCTCGGTAAAGATCTTGTTCTTCACGGCGGGAGTCAAAGGGGTAGATGCGCTCTCATCACCCTCAGAATTCTGAGTCAACTCCTGCATCTTNATCTAAAAAATTAATTATAAAATTAATTTAACCTAAAATCTAATAAATTTCTAAATTCTAACAAAACCTAATTCTAAAAACAAACAAATTTTAATCTAACAAATCTAAATCTAACAAATCTAAATCTAAAACTAACAAAACCTAATTCTAAAAACAAAACTAACTAAATTACAAAACCTAACCTAAATCTAACAAAACTAATCTAAAAAATTAATTATAAAATTAATTTAACCTAAAATCTAATAAATTTCTAAATTCTAACAAAACGTAATTCTAAAAACAAATAAATTTAAATATAACAAATCTAAATCTAAAACTAACAAAACCTAATTCTAAAAAAAAAAACTAACTAAATTACGAAACCTAACCGAAATCTAACAAAACTAACCTAAAAACTAACAAATTTAAATCTAACAAACCTAAATCTAACAAAACTAATCTAAATCTAACACAACAACCCAAAAATCTAACAAACCAAAAATCTAAAAGTGTTACCTTTGTATAATTGCATATATGGTCGGCTGGAGAAGGAGAGAAGAGAGATCGGCGGCGATTCGGTCGGCTGGAGAGAGAGAGAAGAGAGATCCGTGGCGGTTCAGTCAGCTGGAGAGGAGGAGAAGCAGATCGGCGGCGGAAGAAGAAAAAGAAAAGGAAGAAGAAGGTCGCGACTTTATTCTGATTTTCCGATCCATCGCAATTCCGTCGCAAATCCCTCGCAAATTAGGGTTTCGGATTACCAATTTGCGATGGATTTGCGAGAAAACTTATCTGACATCGCAATTCCATCGCAAACCGAAATATTTCAAAAGATTGAAAAAAATTCTAAATTTTTCAGTTTGGCGGTTAAACCAATTTAAGGACTGAAGACTAAATTTTCGGACATCGCTAGTGTCGGTAACCTGTTCGC
Source organism: Crucihimalaya himalaica (assembly GCA_004349715.1). NCBI lineage: Eukaryota > Viridiplantae > Streptophyta > Magnoliopsida > Brassicales > Brassicaceae > Crucihimalaya > Crucihimalaya himalaica. The sequence goes on from SMJT01000043.1 coordinate 145,835, forward strand.
ATCCCACATTCGGATTCCCACTGCCGAGTAGGGGTACCTCGGTCTGTCCGTCCGTCCGTACGCTCACCAACACCCACCCCCTATATATCTTTTAGTGAGTTTCTCGTCCGGACACCAGGAAACATTGATGTGTCTGAGGAGTCACTGGTGCCATAAAAAAAACTACTTGGTATTTTTTTCTGATTTTTTGCAGGCTTCATAAGGATAGTTAAACTTAATTTCTGGTAAAGTTTCAGAATTTTAGAGCAGTCTAACTATTTATTTTGGATTTTACCAAGCTCGGATGACCGTGGCCTAGTCGGAGCTCTGTGGACACTTTTGATGCAATCTTGGCATCCTGAACTCTTTATTGATATATTTTAAGAGTTTCGATCGAAAAACATCACGTTCAGAACGGTGATTTTCAAAAGTTAATTCGGGACTTAAGTTTTTATCGGACTCAACAATAGCCTAGGCGGCATCCATGCTTTCCAACGAAGCACGCCCATCTGCTTCGGCACAAGGGTAAATAATTACCCTTGGCCGGCTATAGAATAGCCGGACTCCCATCAAAAGATGGTTGCCTCGAACATTCGCGGAAAAGAGAATTCAAACTTGGAATCGCTTAGGAGAACTCGAACGTTCAGAAAGGGTCTCAGATGTAATGGAGATTTTATTTGGGTCTGAGATGTAATAGATTTCTGGCTGAGATGTGAATAGACCGAGTGCTTGGCCTTCTTACAAGTCTCAATTATCAGATATGAGTAATGCTTTAGCTCCCTTTGCCTCGTGGAAAGTGGAGTTGGAAGTCAGAGCCACTAATAGAGGTCCGTATCTCATCGCACAAAGTGTCACTAAGACATGAAAAAGATGTCATTCTTATGTTCAAATGGGACACCCGTTTTGGCTTAATAGCATCTTTGTTAGTGAGATGAGGATTTCCCCTAGTTAGTTTGGTCTCTTTTTGGTTTGAGTTATCAACCTTTGACTTCATTTTTTGTAAGTTTGACTTCTTTCCTTACAGGATAGAAATGTTAGGTGGTAGAAGGGCTTTGTGCCTTGTACATTGTAATCTCTTGGTTTATCAATATAATATCTAGATGAAAAAAAAATATCGGGATAAAATCTCCATTATATCTCAGACCAGAAAGCTATTTTTAAATTATTTTTAAATTAATTCCTAGCAAATTGCGAGGAATTTGCGTGGAATTAGACGCTTCCCTTGCAGTTCCCTCGCAAATTTGCGAGGAATTTGCGTGAAATTAGACGCTTCCCTCGCCGTTCCCTCGCAAATTTGCGAGGGAATTGCGACGATTTCCGCTAGTTCATCGCAAATCCCTCGCAAATTTGCGACGAAGTGCGTTGAACTGAAGTGATCCCTTGCAACTCCGTCGCAAATTTGGTAAAATTTGATTAAAAAAAACTTTATTTAAAATCGAAATTGCTCAAAAACATGAAAAAGTTAATCAGATTCTTTTTCAGATTCATTGGAGTGTTCACTATGATCAGTGCCTTCTTCATCATCAGTCTCCTCGAACTCGTCAGATTCTTCATCTTCCTTCGTCTCATCAACTATTATGTCTTCCTCTTCTCTGGTTTCTGGATCAATATGTAAGATATTCTCGGTTGATTCGATTGCTACAAAGACTTCTGGTGATCTTTCATGTTGCATAGCCACATCATCAACTGCCCTGACTATACGACCTCTCGGATTCACTTTTATCACTGATAATCACGTCTCCCGCATTTGCCTTTTTCGAGGGTAAGGAATATAACACACTTGTTCTGCTTGACATCGGTTACCCCTAATGTGTTTGTGAGGACGCCTCGACCGACCGTTGGATCGTACCAATGACATTTGAATAAAATGCATTTCCATCCAATAATTCCAGGATATGAGACTTCCATAATTTCTTGCAAGACGCCGTAGAAGTTTAGATCACCTGGCACGTGGATTCCATAATATGCGGCTGACTTATTGGAGCCATAATCATACGTATGAAAAGTGTATTCACGAGTGAAGTACATTGGGGCAGTTTTGATCTTCGCAATTGGTTTGTGAACAATCTCATGCAACCATAGTGGCAAGGGCTGGTTTGAACATCCATTCATCACCTATATATATATATATATACATAAATTTTTAATTAACGAACTAAATTATTTAAATATTGTTGGAATATATCAAATATGTATAATATCTTACTCTACGTACATAATATCTTAACTATCCAGCAAAATTAAGTTCTTTGGACTTCTCATACTCTTTTTCTTGTAAACAAGGACAAACTTCTCGCATCTGCCTGTCGAATTCATTGTACAAACAAAATTAAATTCGTGAACTTCAAATGAATAATATTAAATAATTGTTAGTTAACAAATTTAAATAATTAATTAATAGATATACCTGTCAAACGGTTGCACTCCCTTACAATTTCGCAATATATAATTGTGCGCCGCACGAGTAAATTTGTGGTCTTCCCACCAAACTTCCTTAACCTTTCCACCAAGTCTCCCTATTTGGGTGAAGATATCTGGGACCTCTACGTTATATGTTGATGGAACCCCTCCATCGTCATATCGGCTTAGACGAGCCTCTTTGGTTCGAACGGTTGGGCTAAATAATATGACGTGAAATGAGAGGTTTCTTCAGTCAAACTTCCTGCAACGATCGATCCTTCCACTTTTGCAAGATTTTTGGCCTTTCCTTTTAGATGTCCCATGAATCGCTCGAACGGGTACATCCATCGAAATTGCACAGGCCCTCCAAGAGCTGCTTCATGTGGTAGGTGGATTGGAAGATGTTCCATCACATCAAGAAAAGATGGCGGAAATATTTTCTCTAAATTACAGAGCAACACTGGTATATTATTTTGTAATTGCACAATGCCCTCGTCTGTAAGTGTCGTGTGCATAGATCCCTGAAAAATGCTCCAATGCCTAAACGTTCATAGTTATTATAATCACACCACTGAAATATTTTAATAAAATGACAAAACTATTTCAATAATTAATGTAATTAATTAATATGTACCATCAATTGTTTCGTGGACGGTTGTCGGTAAGAGCTCAGCCAATGCAAAGGGTAATAGTCGTTGCATGAAAACATGGCAATCGTGGCTCTTCATACCGACAAGTTTTTTGCCTTGTTCAATACATCTTGAGAATTTGGACACATAACCATCCGGAAACTTCACTTCTGAAGCAATCCAGTTAAATAACGTCTGTTTCGCATCCCCAAACAATCAAAAGATCGGAATCGGTAATTTACCATCTCTTGTAATATGTAACTCGCTTCTTGATCAGATTTCGGCCAAGTCCAACCTTGATTTGAAGTTGTCTTTACTCTTTCCCGTTCCTTGCACATTCAAAATCGTATTCATGATGTCATCAAATTTTTTTTCTCGATGTGCATCACATCAAGGGTTTGCCGTAATAGGTGATCTTTCCAATATGGGAGTTCCCAAAAGATACTCATTTTGTGCCAATTGTGAGAACTCCCATATCCGTCAGGCATGTTCGCTGTAGTGTGCCAATTTCCCCCACGCTTACATGTTTCTTGAGCACCATAATAATCAATATGCTCAAACAAATCATTCCCTGACATATAAACTGGGGGAGGAATACGCACAACCTTGTTCTTTTTGAACAACTTCTTGTTCTTCCGATACGGATGATGCAAGGGAAGAAAGCGACGATGACAATCAAACCAGCACGACTTCCTTCCATGCTTTAATTGAAAGGCATCTGATCGATCCATGCAATATGGACAAGATAACCTTCCGTGCGTGGTCAATCCCGATAACATCCCATACGCTGGGAAGTCACTAATGGTCCACAATAGCACTGCCCGCATTGTAAAATTCCGTTCCTGTGAATAGTCAAATGTGCGTACACCTGTATACCGTACTTGTTTCAACTCATGAATCAAGGGTTGCAGAAATACATCAAGGGATCGTTTTGGATGCTTAGGACCCGGTACCAGAATACTCATAAAGAAGACTTCCCTTTGCATGCACATTTCTGGTGGCAGATTGTATGGCGTCAATATCACAGGCCATAAAGAATATTGTCTCCCAGACAAACCAAATGGAGTAAATCCATCAGTGCATAAGCCAAGATAGACATTCCTACTCTCGTTAGCAAAGTCAGAATGTACCGTCTGAAAGTGTTTCCACGCCTTTGCATCTGACGGATGCGTAATCTCCCCATCATTCGTTGTATGTTCTGCATGCCATCTCATTGTCGCCGATGTCCTTTCTGATTGGTATAACTGTTCAATCTATCAGTGATGGGCAAGTACCACATACGTTGGTATGGGACACGGCTCCTTTCGATAGTTGGTTGATATCTTGGCTTCCCACAAAATCGACATTCCTGTAGCTTACCATCGTCTTTCCAGAAAATCATGCAATTGTCAATGCAAACATCAATAATTTCCGAAGGTAGCCCCAGACTAGCAACTAATTTCTGTATTTCATAGTAACTCCCTGCAGAAATATTATCTTTTGGCAAATACTCTTTAAATAGCTCAGTCCATGCGTCCATGCAATTCTCAGTTAGGTTATTATCACTTTTAATTGTCATCATCCTAGATGCAAATGAAAGTTTAGATAACCCCTCTCTACATCCCTCATAGATAGGTTGATCTGCAGCGTCTAACATATCATAAAAATGTTGTGCTTCAACATTGGGTTTTTCCCTAGTATCATCAGCAAATGCACGAATAGATTCATGAAATGCATTAGTAACCATATCATGAAACCTATTTCCCTGTATGGAGATTTCTCAATTAACCCTTGGCAGTGGCAAAGAGGACGCTGGCCATCTAAGGGTGAGTTGCCCTCAAACTTCAAGGTGAAGGTTCCTTTGAAGTTGAAGGATGAGGTGAAGGATTAGGTGAAGGATGGCTTTAAGAGAGAGCTAGAAGCTCCTGAAGAGGGTAGTTTGAAGAAGCTCGTCTATCCCCTGAATTTGAGCAGCGCATATGTGATGCGTTGAAGGATGTAGTTGACACTCGACTCAACACGTTTGAGGCAGAGTTGAAGGGGCAGTTGGTTGAGCTTGGAACAAAGATTGTCTTACTCACTGACAAAGTAGACGGTCTGAGTTCTGCTTTTCATAAGCTCACCAGCGGAGCTATGAAGAATCTACCCGAAGAAGTAAAAGAGAATCCTCAGGAGAAGCAGGCTCAATCTGAAGCCAAATCAAATGCACCTGACGAAGGGGTTAGTCTTCATCCCCTTATCCCAAAGATTCCCAAGGGGGAGAGGAAAAGTAAAAGAGTAGATGCCAGGAGTAGTCAGTCACACAAATGATGTGAAATTTGTTGGCATGTTTAACTCTTATTTTGGATTGTTGTTGGGAAAATGTTAACTCTTATTTCAGAAACTTGTAAAATTTATATTTGAATGATGTTTGTTTATCCATTAGAAATTGCAATAAAAAGATGTTTGCTTCAAACTATGCAGAGCAGTGTTAACCAGGGCAGTGAAGAAAGTGTTGTGCAAGTAGAAAACTCCAAAGATGTAGATATGGAGTTTGATAAAGCAAAAAGGGCAAAAAAAAACTTGAAGGAGAAAGCAGCATTGCTCATGGCTAAGAAAATGGGTGATCAGCAAAAGTTGCAAGAGAGCCTGGCTGTTCGACCTGGCAATGGCTATAACCCTTTTGCTCCTATTGACAAGGACAAAAAAGCCAAGTTGATTGCCTTCTTGGCGACTTGCCCGTAAGTCGCACTATTTAAGCACCCTTTTAAACATAGTTTATGTGACGTGATTTTGAATGTGTGTGTAACTTCATTTTAAAGAGAGACGAAGCAGAAGAAACCCAAGGAAAACTCAACCACATTCTGGTACCGCACGCTGCGGTCTCTCACAATATGGATTTGGGACCTTGTGAGATTTCTTGTAATAAGTCTGAGAGTAAAGTCTCATATTGAAGTCTGAGAGTGAAGTCTGAGGGTGAAGTCTCAGAATTCAATCTCAGACTTCACTCTCAGACTTTATATGCAGACTTATGTTTTTTTTTTTCGTTACTTGTAAGGTTGCTTTACAATAACTAATTATTTGCTTACTGCAGCACATTGATGCTGGAATCAATCTACTAAGACAATGGTTCACGAAGCATCCAGAATGGTTTAGGAGCGACATAATCTGCTTCATTGATTCAATCTTCACCACGATGTGGAAGTCTAAGTATGAAGAATTTCAGAAAAGTGGTGATGAAAACGGTTTAGGCGGATTGCTACCTGGTGGGGCGTATGATCTCTTCATAGGAGAGCAACCAGAGTTCTACAGATCTAATAAGATGTGGGGTGAAGATGTTGATGAAATCTACACCTCCCTTAACATCAAGGCTATGCATTGGGTTGCGATAATGATTGATATTCATAAGAGACACATTATTATTTGGGATAGCGATCTAACTGTCTGCAAGGATGAGGAGATTGATGCTGCACTACATCCTGTTTGCGATCTAATGGCTTATCTTATGAACCTTCTTTCTCATGTGGAGCTAAAAGATAAGTACCCTTTTGTTCCCTACACATACGAGCGGGTTCCACAGACAAGTGTTCCTAAAAACTATCAGAGCGGTGACTGTGGAGTGTATTGCCTGAAGTACATCAGTGTCATGCGCTTGGCATACCATTTGATCCAACCCGCTTGTGTGATAAGAACATCAAGTTCATAAGGGAGAAGCTAGCTACAGAAATATACGATGAGCTCGTCATAACGGGGATTGAGAAGCGCAGTTACGAAGGTTTGGATTTATATGACTGAGCTTCTCTTTTAACCGTATATTTTGTAATCTTGTATAGAATTTAACCGTATATTTTTGTGTAATTTAACCGGATAATTTGTATGTTGTATAAATCTGGATATTTGTATGTTGTATAATTTAACTGGTTATCTAGCATAACCGTATATTTTGTATAATTTAACCAGATATTTTGTATAATTTAACCGTAGATTATAACCACAAAAATGAATATAATCTTGTATAAATCTGCTTAAATGAAATATAACCACAAAAATCTTTTCTAGGAGACTTCAATCGCAGGCTTCTACTGGAGACTTCAATATTCGTACAAAACCCTAATAAGAGACTTCTGTACGAGACTTCAATCGCAGGCTTCTAGTGGAGACTTCAATCTTCGTACAAAACCCTAGTAAGAGACTTCTTTAGGAGACTTCAATTGCAGACTTCTACTGGAAACTTCATATTCGTTCAAAACCCTAGTTAGAGACTTCCTTAAAAGACTTCTCATTTAGACTTCTCAATTACGATAAAAAGCACGCAAAACGAAGTGGACCTTCGTGAAACGCCGCTTTTTATCATTTATTACTCTTCTTCAAAACACGCAACCGACTTCTTTGAATCACTATATTACTGAGTAGATCTAAAAATTACAGTTTTATCTATTGCTATCTATGGAAATCCCAAATCTCTTAAAAAAAAAATGTCGTACACACCAACAGTCATCAAAAGAGGTTTGAAGAACCTCTTGAAGAATCCGCATGCTCACTTCATGGCAGGTAATCTCTATACAGCTTCACCAAAATTAAATTTCATGCAATCTTCTAATTTCTTTTAGGACCTGTGGCCGATGACATATTCCATTGGGAGGGTATGCTATTTGGCCCTATTGGCACCCCTTATGAGGGAGGGATTTTCAAAGTGACTGTTTATTATCCGCCAGAGTACCCGCTGAAACCCCCACACGTAAGTTTTGATCATATTCCAGTTACACAAATGAAACTTAGGGAACGCACACATGTTTAATAGTTAGTAAAACACATTGGGATAGTTAGTAATAGAATATGTCCTTTTCATGTAATTGGAAATTCCTTAAATATCGTGACGGTTTGGTTAATGTAGGTTGGTTTCAACACCGCGATCTACCACCCTATTGTGGATCGCGGGAGTATCTACTTGAAGATGCTCCTACCTGAGCACTGGAGAGCCGACTACAACATTACCACAATATTTGAGGCTCTTGTGAAGATGTTGACTGAGCCAGAGTTGGGTGAAGGAGATAAGTTTGTGGATTCCGTTGCTGAAGTCTACATAACCGATCAGGACCGTTTCAATGAGAAGACACGAGAAATGTCTAAAACTTTTGCCAGAGGATCAAAGAGCACCTGATCCTTTACATTTCTATGAAACGGAGGGGGGGGGGTTTATGTAAATTATATCTTCGAACGTTTAGTTTATCTATTTTTTTTTTTTTTGATATGGATTGGAACTTTATTTCTCTTATTATATTAATTATGGTTCGGAACCTTTAATTTATTTATGTTAATTATCCTTAATTACTCTTATATAAGTAAAGAAGTTTTAGACTTCATCTTCGTAAAAATACAAAAAACTGATCATACAATTAAAACCGCATTACTCGATAAATTAGAACCGCAAAAAAAAAGTTTTAGACAGAAAAAGTATAAAAAACATAATAATATAAGTAAAAAAGTTGTAGACTTCATCTTCGTACAAAACCCTAGTTTTAGACATCAATGGAAGACTTCATCTGCAGACTTCCACAAGAGACTTCATCTGCGTCCTGAACATCTAGTTATAGACTTCTACATGAGACTTCAAGTACAGATTTCTTCTCGAGACTTCGTATGCGTCCTGAACTGACTTCTATGGGAGACTTCAAGAGCAGACTTCTACTTTCTTTCAACCTTGAAACTCTACGTAACAAAAAAAAAAACAGAGTCCCCTTAAAAAGGAGAGCCCCCCTCAAAATAGCGATTTTAACTTACATACTTAGCGCGAATATGTCCAGATTGGCGTAGTTTTTTCTGGCGATTTCAAGCCACTTTTGCCACCTTGACTTCTTCTGTCTTCCAGGAGGACGCCGGATGAGTGGAGGGAAAACCTTAGCAAACTCGGGCGAAGTCTGCTACACAAGGCGAAGTCTGCTACACAAGGAGACTTCGTCAGAGAAGTCTATACCAGTTTGGGGTTTAGTTTTGCAATTGACCACAATTTTAACTTTTTTAGTAGACTTCATCTAGGAAGTTTTTTTGGTAATAGACTGTGCATGTGTAGTCCATTACGTAATTAGACTTCCTCGATGAAGTCTTTTTGCCTTCATATACTTCTTCGGCGAAGTCTACCCATAAAGTAGGGTATAGTTTTGCAATTGACCAGAGTTTGACTTTTACACGCAGACTTCTCATGAGAAGTCTATGTAGAAAATTGTTACTTTTGCAATTGACCAAAAAATATTATTTTTTAAATTCCAGAGTTACCGATGGTTGTAGACTTCATACGAGAAGTCTACCAATAGTCAATGTTTCAGAATTTTTTGGTCAAATGCAAAATTAACCCCTTTTTCACGCAGACTTCTCAGATGCAGTCTCGATAAAAAGTCTTCGTTCCGGTCAATTGCAAAACTAACCGCCTTTTTTCGTAGACTTCACAGGAGAAGTCTTTGTACAAAGTCAGACTTAACGGTCAATTGCAAAACTATACCCCTTGTAAGCAGACTTCGACGGTGAAGTCGAAACACCGTTTTTTGTTTTCAGAGGAGAACTTCAGACTTCATCGTGGTTCAATTGTGAAGTCTGAGACCCAAAAAGCCAATTGCAAAACTAACCCCCAGTTGACTATTGAGACTTCACCCATGAATTCTGCCTTCTGGAAAATCGGAGAAAATGAAGCAAAAATTACCAAGATTCGGTTTGAGCTTGTGTTTAGCTTCTTAAACGGCCAAGAACTGATCATGCTCGAATCTTAGTAAATCGCAAGATATATGGATAGTAAATATTGAAAACGATATTATAGAGTTAAATGGTTGAAATGAGAGAGGAGATCGACAAAAATGGAGCTTTTAACTCAATTTTAAAGCATTAACATCACTTAATTCGGTTGTTTGAAGCATTGAGAGCTCAATTTTGTTTGGTAAGTGTGGTTGGGAACTATTGAGGATGATGACATTTTCGTTATTACATGAGAATCTTTGGGTTATTGTTTTTCAAACCCAGCAAACTTCACAGGAGAAGTTTGCGCTATGTATTTTTGTGAAAAAGAAGTTGGGAAGGGTATTTTAAGACATTTTGAAAAGAAAAGGAAGAAGGGTCTAGTTTTGGAATTGACTTCAAATAAGGGTATAGTTTAGCAAGAAGCCCGAATTTGAATCAATAAACAATTGCTAAGAATATTTTATCAATTATGGATGAATAGTCAGTAATAAAACCAATTTGAAAACATTAAATATCACATTTATTATCATCATAATCAAAAATGTCATCATTTTTTATTTTATTTTTTCGCACATGATGCGGGCTAGCCCCTAGTTTATAATATTTTGATAAAATTTTACTATTTTTTTGGAACAATAAACAATTAGAATTCTACTCTTTTGTTGTCAAGTTATAATATTTATTTTTATCAAATAAAAAATTATTATATTTTAAACCTTTTTTATCAAAGTAAAATATTTATCTTGCTCGATCTAAGAAAACAGTGTAACAAAAGAATTAGATTATATATATATATATATATATATACTTTAGAATTAGATTAAAATGTATATAAACTTGTAAATTTAGACGAATATTAAGCGAGTGTTCATACTCTTACATTTTTTTCTATCATCTTAGTTTTCGGACTACCATCTAATACCCTATGTGGAAGTGTTTATAATATGTTGAATTGTTAAGTGAAATAGACCGATTTTATATCACCCTTCAATTCGAAAAAAAAGTCAATTTAATTTTGCAAGGCCCATAACGTGTAGCCTTAAACCCAAATAAAGAAGCCATAAGAAAAAAGTTGAAACTTTTTGAAATTGAAATCAAGAAGATGACCGTTTGCTTTCACAATCAAGATTAAAGAGTCTCATCAAAATTCTCATTTGGCAGTAATCCCACCGACAAGATTATCCCCCAGACGATCGAGTCCGTGTGATGTAGCGATGTAGTAATCAGGTGGAAGCGTGATTTTGCAAGATGCGGCCCGTTACTTTGTTCGACGAGTAGAGAGTAGATCAGAGTTGGATTTTTCTTGCGACGAAATCGACTAGAGAGAGCTTTTGAGATCTTATTCTCTTCGAGCTAGTAATCTCGCCGAACATTATCTTCATCAATTTCTCCGCAAAGGTTCGATTCGTGTCTTTTGTTGTTGACAGTTCGATCCGGTTTGATTCGTCTATAGTGTTTATCGTAGCTTTTGAAGATGTTTAGGGTTAGTTTGATTTTTTAATTAACCTTGACTCGATGTTTACTATGATCAAGTCTTGAGTTTTTGAATCTCTGAGTAGAGTAATTCTTTGATCTTCTTCTTTCTCCTTGATGACGTCGTTTTCATAAGACCTTATCTGCATGTTTTATTTGAGTTTAGGCGGAAACGGGTGTTACAATCATACTTGCAGACCTACCATGTGAACTTGGCAGTGGAAGTGGAAATGAAGAGTCAACAGATTGAATTGCCGGTAAGGCATGTTGATCGTTTGTTATTTGATATTTTCAACTATCAGAAGTATCAACTTAACCTTCGTTCTAACATGATTAATTTTGAAACTCTAAAATGAGAAAAGTGAAGTAATTCATTGACCTAATGTAAACCTTATTATTTCTCATCTGGTTTCACTTTGGACATGTTTCCTACCAATATACTAACTGTTTCTGAATTGTATCACTTCCTATAATACTTTTTCTACAAATTTGTGTGATGTTTTAGTTCACTTCTTCCTGTTTCCTGCGATACACCAATACCAACTGTCTCTAAAATGTAACTCTTCCTAATAATTTGTTTTATACCAATTTGTGAAGTGATTGGTTCACTTCCCTGAAAGGCTTGATAACAACTGATGGGGAAAGTCCCAGGAAGACGCTGAAAGGTCTAAGCAATTCAAGTCTAGGACCTGGTGGTGGTTCTGGTTGAACAGTACTTTTATTCTTGCTCACACTTGAGATAGGGAGGTCTGTGATGCTCTCTAGTATTGGAGGAAATGGAAACCTCAAGGGAGGTGGTGGAAGCCTCAAGAAAGGTGGTGGAAGGATTCAATTTCATTGGTCAGACATTCCCACTGGTGATGTCTATCATCCAATTTTGAACTCGGTAAGTCGTTCGGAACCATGTCCGACTCTGAGTACTTTTTGATTACTTTGTTTCTGTTTCTACACTTTTGTCTAATCTAAATACAGTTTGTGTTTCTCTGTATAGGAAAAGAAGCTTCTCTTGGAGAAAAATGGACAACTCTTGTTTTCGGAGTTCTCTGATCTAATAAAGGCTTTTGTAGATCTAGTGGCTGCTAACAAGGTTTGTCACTTATGTCATTAGTAGATGCATGAGTCGTTTTCCCTCTTTTACACATTTAGTGTTTGAAAGTTAATTTCAAGTATAATAAAACAGTCCTGCTAAGCAGATCGAGATGCTAGATTGTTATATTTCTGCTGAAGGTGGACTTAATCTTTTCACAGAGTATTGAATCCTTGTTCACACCATTGTAGATGAAGTGGCCTAAACAAGAAGTGTTGATGAAACAGAAAAGCATCATCCATGGTTCGAAATCTCACTTCATTTCTCTCTGCTATTTATTTGCCTAGCACATTAACTACGAAAGGTACCGACGTGCTTTGAGTTTTTAATATATATACACCCAATCTACTTTCTTCTATGTCAGGTTCATGGTGAAAAATGATGGTAGAATGGCTCGAGGGTTGCAACAGAAAGACATCCAACAGTTTATGAACTGATGGCAATGTTCTTCTGGCGAGCCTTTATGAGTATCTGAAAGGAGTTATTATTATGGTCCAAAGGCTATAAGATAATTTGAGAGTGGCACTCAAGGCGGTGTTAGCTCTAGACAAGGACGAGGGGAAGACGTGGAGTTCATCATATCACAAAGATGGTTCAGATATCTCCAAAAGAGAATTGGTCTCGCTGGGATCGATCTTTCTCAGTGGAGTTTCTAGAGACTAAAGATGGTAACAACTACTTTAGGTAACATTATTTACTGCTATTTAATTTGACGTTAACTTTGTACATCTGATGAAATACTTTTCCTTTAATGTATAGATACACCCATTCATCCTCATATGAGCAGGCTCAGAGGATATCTCAAATTTGTAATTCTGAGGTAATGCCCTGCTTTTGAATTTTCAAGTTTGATAAGATGTTTACTTGTACTAAGCTCTTAATTTTCATATCTTTTATGGAAACGTATTTTCTGACCAGGCCCCAGTTGAGGTCTATCTTGCAGCATTTGAGGTGCTAACAGCAATACAGTTTCGCCGAGAAGGTGTTAATATATACATTTGGTGGACACTACACTGAAGGTGCTGAAAACTGTGTTCTTGATGTTGTTCGCAAAGAGGCTGAAAACTGTGACTGCCTTCAAGGTATACTAATCCCTTATTTAGGTGTTTTGTAATAGTTAGGGTTTTGGATCTATATATTAGGTTGATTATCGCTAGTGTATGATTATTTACGGTGACATTTCTTATTTGGAACTGTATAGATTTTGGTAATTACGAGTTAGGGTTTTGTTTCTTTTGCTCATGGGTTTTATTTCGTTTCTTTGTTTGGATTTCAAGATTTCAGGTGTGCCATTCCTTGGGCGGAGAAACTGGTTCTAGAATGGGGACTTTGTTGATATTGAAGATCAGGGAGGAGTACCCTGACCATATGATGCTGACTTTCTCTGTGTTCCTATCTCCTAAGTCGTCTGACACTATTGTGGAGCCATACAATCTCAACACTATCTGTTCACCAGCTTGTTGAAAATGCTAATGAGTGTATGGTTCTGGACAATGAAGCCTTGTATGACATTTGCTTCCGTACACTCAAGCTTAGCACCCCGAGTTGTAAGTTTCCCAATAAGCTTCAATTAAATAACAATATTGTTGATGTTACCATGTCTCTGTAGTTTTACTGTTTTCTTGTTTGATGCTCAGTTATTCATAAGTATGCTGAGTAACCCTCTAATTTGAACATGCGTCTGTTGATCTGATGCGTCTGTTGATCTGACCATATTTAGATCAGACTTTTAAATGGTTGGAGTCCCACTCTTTGTCAATCTATATCAAAATTGTTACTCTGTCCCTGTGGTTTTACTGTTTTCTTGTCTGAAGCTTAGCTATTCATATGTATGATGTGTAATGCTCTTATTTGAACATGGATTTGAAGATGTGATCAAAGTGAGATCTGTCTTCCTTGACGTTTCAAAATGCTTTAATCAGCTCAAGTTCTTTTGTGCATTATCTATATCTACTTTGAAACTCATACTTTTTTCGTTAATTGAATTTGGCAGTTGGTGATCTGAACCACTTGATCTCTGCAACCATGTCTGGTGTAACTTGTTGTCCTAGGTTCCCTGGTCAACTTAAGTATGATCTCCATAAGCTAGCTGTGAATCTTATCCCATTCCCTCGTCTTCACTTCTTCAAGGTGGGTTTTGCTCCTCTCACTTCTAGTGGATATCAGCATACCTCCCGTGGATATTAGCAATACCGTAACCTCACTGTTCTAGAAGCGACCCAGCAAATGTGGGATGCCGAGAACATGATGTGTGCTGCTGCCCCAAGACATGGTGCTCAAATGAATGAAGGATGCCAAGAACGTGTTGTTTGGTGTTTTTTTAGTAGTTGTGCTCGTCCTACTAGGACTTGTTTTCAGCGTTTCCCAAATGAAATTTTCAGCGGTGACGATTTACATGGGTCTGCCCTGACCCAGCATGGCCTATTACTCACAATTTTTTGAGCTAGGTATGTTTTGTTTTTTTCATATAGACTGACCTATATGGCGTGTTGTTTAACTTGCTTCACATGTATGGATTACTGTCAATGATTGCAATATCTTAATAAATTTATCCCTTCTTTATAGTTGGTCCCAGCAACCACGTGGTACTGCTTTGTGGCTGGTCTAAACGCGCAACTACGTTTGGTTCAGCAAGGGAAATTGAGGTCCACGTTTCGCTCTGTTATGAGATGGATTAAACTCATGGAAACCCTTCTTCGAAAAGACATGATGAACATGTCGACCTAGCTAGGTGTCATGCATTGTCTTCGTTGTCTTGCTAGTATGGAATCGAACAAGAAGGGTTGATGAAACATAACAACATCATCCATGGTAAGAAATATTACTTCGTTTCCCTCTGCTGTTTATTTGCGTAGCACATTACTGCGAAAGGTCCCGATGTGCTTTGAGTTTTGAAAATATATACACCCAATATGTTTTCTTCTATGTCAGGTTCATTGAGAAAAATGATGCTAGAATGGCTCCACGGTTGCAACAGAAAGACATCCAACAGTTTATGTACAGATGGCAAGCTTCTTATGGCGAGCCTTTATGAGTATCTGAAAGGATTTTATAGTGACCATGTTGAGAGGTTTGATGATGATGACTTGGAGGCCTGGGATTCCCAAACAAAACGATGGCCAAGAGTATTTGTCCTCATTGTTAATAATGAACAAAATCTCACCGATATCATAATGGTTTGTGTTCCTTGACTCTGATTTTGACTTGTCAACAAAAAATTTCTAGTAGTTATTTTCCATATTCGATACTTTTAGGTGTAACGCGTGACAATTATCTTTATTTCTGCAGTTTTTGCAAAATGCAACTTTAACTATTTCCAAGCGAGGAACAATATAGAACGTGCACCTACTAAGTTTTTAATCTTCATTCTGAGTATGCTTTAAGAGCTCCAGAACATGCAAGATTGAAATTCTGAGCTTAGTTCTTCGGTGAAAGGCAAGTTGTGCATTGACTCTGTCGAGAAAATTGGCAAGCAGATAGTTGACGATGCTTCAGCTATTAAACAATAATTTGTTGTTGTTCTCTTATCAATACTGGTAAGCGGAAAATTGCCTGCCAACACTTCAAATTTTCTTGATACACAATGATATATAATTGTCTTGTCACTAACTTGGCTTACTATGATGGTTTTCCCTGGCCTGACAGTACAGAAGGAGCTTGTTGAATATTATTGTCTCACACTTGTGGAGAATGGTGCTTTTCCTGGTTCTGTTCTAGGAAAACTAAGGGGTCCAAGTCCGCACTGGCTATCTGGTCCTTCAACAACAGCTGTACCAGAAGTGTATGATTTCTTTTCGTCTCGTATATTTAGGAAAATTTTCCATAAACTCAGTTTCTTGTAAGATAATTACATAAAAATATCCGTAAACTCAGTTCCTTGTAGTAACATGACTACGAACATTGAACATGTTTCATGCCAGTTCTATGTAATGTGCAGGTAACGTTGATGAAAACTATTGGGTGGATCTCGTCGTGCTATGCCCAAGTCATTAGTGGTGTCAAACTCAAATTAGCATCGGCTTTCTTTTAGAAAGTTCACCCAGCATAACATTTCATCTCAAATTTGTAATTCTGAGGTAATGCCCTGCTTCTGAATTTTCAAGTTTGATAAGATGTATGCTTTGTGCTAAGTTCTTAATTTTCATATCTTCTATGGAATCATATTATCTGACCAGGCCCCAGCTGAGGTCTATCATGCTGCATTTAAGGAGCTAGCAGCAGTACAATTTTGCCGAGAAGGTGTTAACATATAAATTTGGTGGACACTACGCTGAAGGTGCTGAGCTTACTGACTCGGTTCTTGATGTTGTTCGCAGAGAAGCTGAGAACTGTGACTGCCTTCAAGGTATTCTAATCCCTTATTAGGTGTTTTGTAGTAGTTAGGGTTTTGGATCTGTATATTAGGTTTATTTATTTTCGCTAGTGTTTGATTATTTACGGTTACATTTCTGATTTGGATCTATATGGATTTTGGTAATTACGCGTTAGGATTTTGTTTCCTTTGCTCATTGTTGCTTTGTTTGGATTTCGGGATTTCAGGTGTGCCATTCCTTGGGCGGAGAAACTGGTTCTGGAAGGGGGACTTTGTTGATATTGAAGATCAGGGAGGAGTACCCTGACCATATGATGCTGACTTTCTCTGTGTTCCTATCTCCTAAGTCGTCTGACACTATTGTGGAGCCATACAATCTCAACACTATCTGTTCACCAGCTTGTTGAAAATGCTAATGAGTGTATGGTTCTTGACAATGAAGCCTTGTATGACATTTGCTTCCGTACACTCAAGCTTAGTACCCCGAGTTGTAAGTTTCCCAATCGGCTTGAATTAAATAACAATATTGCTGCTGTTACCATGTCTCTGTAGTTTTACTGTTTTCTTGTTTGATGCTTAGTTATTCATAAGTATGTTGAGTAACCCTCTAATTTGAACATGCGTCTGTTGATCTGACCATATTTAGATCAGTCTTTTTAATTGTTTGAGTCTCAGTCTTCGTCAATCAATATCAATATTGTTACTCTGTCCCTCTGGTTTTACTGTTTTCTTGTCTGAAGCTTAGCTATTCATATGTTTGATGTGCAATTCTCTTATTTGAACATGGTTTCAAAGATGTGATCAGAGTGAGATTAGTCTTCTTTGACGTTTCAAAATGCTTTAATCAGCTTAAGTTGTTTTGTGCATTATCTATACCTACTTTGAAACTTCACTCACACTCTTTTTTCGTTATTGAATTGGGCAGTTGGTGATCTGAACCACCTGATATCTGCAACCATGTCTGGTGTAACTTGTTGTCCTAGGTTCCCTGGTCAACTTAAGTATGATCTCCATAAGCTAGCTGTGAATCTTATCCCATTCCCTCGTCTTCACTTCTTCAAGGTGAGTTTTGCTCCTCTCGCTTCTAGTGGATATCAGCACACCTCCCGTGGATATCAGCAATACCGTAACCTCACTGTTCTAGAAGCGACCCAGCAAATGTGGGATGCCGAGAACATGATGTGTGCTGCTGCCCCAAGACATGGTGCTCAAATGAATGAAGGATGCCAAGAACGTGTTGTTTGGGGTTCTTTTAGTAGTTGTGCTCGTCCTACTAGGACTTGTTTTCAGCGTTTCCCAAATGAAATTTTCAGCGGTGATGATTTACATGGGTCTGCCTTGACCAAGCATGGCCTATTACTCACGATTTTTTTAGCTAGGTATGTTTTGTTTTTTTCATATAGACTGACCTATAAGGCGTGTTGTTTAACTTGCTTCACATGTATGGATTACTGTCAATGATTGCTCATTGTTGCTTTGTTTGGACTTCAGGATTTCAGGTGTGCCATTCCTTGGGAGGAGGAACTGGTTCTGCAATGGGGACTTTGTTGATATCGAAGATCAGGGAGGAGTGCCCTGATCATATGGTGATGACTTTCTCTGTGTTCCCATCTCCTAAGGTGTCTGATACTGTTGTGCACCAGCCTGTTGAAAATGCTGATGAGTATATGGTTGTTGACCACGAAGCCTTGTATGACATTTGCTTCCGTACACTCAAGCTTAGCACCCCAAGTTGTAAGTTTCCCAACCGGCTTCGATTAAATATCAATATTGTTGCAGTTATGTTGTCTATGTAGTTTAACTGTTTTCGTGTTTGATGCTTAGTTATTCATAAGTATGATGTGTAACACTCTAATTTGAACATGCGTTTGTTGATGTGACCATATTTAGATCAGTCTTTTTAATGGTTTGAGTCGCAGTCTTCGTCAATCAATATCAATATTGTTACTCTGTCCCTCTGGTTTTACTGTTTTCTTGTCTGAAGCTTAGCTATTCATACGTTTGATGTGTAATTCTCTTATTTGAACATGGTTTCAAAGATGTGATCAGAGTGAGATTAGTCTTCCTTGACGTTTCAAAATGCTTTAATCAGCTTAAGTTGTTTTGTGCATTATCTATACCTACTTTGAAACTTCACTCACACTCTTTTTTCGTTATTGAATTGGGCAGTTGGTGATCTGAACCACCTGATATCTGCAACCATGTCTGGTGTAACCTATTGTCTTAGGTTCCCTGGTCAACTTAACTATGATCTCTGTAAGCTATCTGTGAATCTTTTCCCAGTCCCTCGTCTTTACTTCTTCATGGTGGGTTTTGTTCCTCTCACCTCTCATGGATATCAGCAGTACCGTAACCTCACTATCCCAGGACCGACCCATGAAATGTGGGATGCCAAGAACATGATGTGTGATGCTGACACAAGACACGGTGCTTGAATTAATGAAGGATGCCAAGAACGTGTTGTTTGGTGTTATTTTAGTAGTTGTGCTCTTCCTACTAGCACTTGTTTTCAGCGTGTTGCCCAAATGAAATTTGTCAGCGGTGATAATTTACATGTGTCTGCCCCAACCCAGCATGGCTCTTAAATTGATCACTTGTTTCCATACCTCATGTCGTCGGTTGAACGAGGTTTGCTTAATCTTTATCTAATATATGATTCTGGATGAATTTTTTTGATTGGAGATACCATGGTTTTGTTGTTGCTACTAGATGCTCCACCTATTTACAGATAAATCTGAAATAACTATTTCTGCAGCTTGTGCAAAATAACTATTCATAGCTTTCAATTTTTTGTAATGTTCCAATGAGTATTGATAAATGTTCTGTTTCTGATTAATTTTCAATACAGAGAAGCCAATTTGGAACTCGTTATGTCGTTCGGAGCCATGTCCGAGTCTGAGTGCTTTTTGATTACTTTGTTTCTGTTTCTACACTTTTGTCTAATCTAAATACGGTTTGTGTTTCTCGGTATAGGAAAAGAAGCTTCAATTGGAGAAAAATGGACAAATCTTGTTTTCGCAGTTCTCTGATCTAATAAAGGCTTTTGGAGATTTAGTGGCTGCTAACATGGTTTGTCACCTATGTCATTAGTAGATGCATGAGTCTTTTACCTTCTTTTACACATTTAGTGTTTGAAACTTAATTTAAAGTATAATAAAACAGTGACGCTAAGCAGATCGAGATCCTAGATTGTTATATTTCTGCTGAAGGTGGACTTGATCTTTTCACTGATTTATTTAACAGAAAGAGGAGTTGTTCAGAGCTGGTGATCTGAATGGTGACGGTGTTGTGACTATTGACGAGTTGGCTGCGCTTCTTGCTCTTTAACAAGTAAAGTAATGACCCTTTGATTTACTTCATTTTCAAATATTCTTTATTCTTGTTATTCATAACAAGTCAATATTTACCTTCTAGAATCCTTGTAACTTGAATTGTCTAATACAGGGGGCCAATTATAAATAAATTCCCGGTGTGTGGTGAGGCTCAACTCTCTGACAAGCTCAACGCGATGATTCATATAGTCATATGGGTGAGAAATCTCTTTATTTAGCAACTCATTAACTAGAAATCTCTAAAAACCATTTTTAGACTTCCCTTATCGACACATCATAATGTCAACATGTTGATCATCAGGATGAGGAACAAATGTATTCAATTTATTAATGTGTTTTGCTGCTTGCTTTAGGTGATTGACCAGCAGAGTTAGAGACTCAAAGAATGTTCTGTCCATGAGAGCTATATACCAGTCAATAATGTATACATTTGGTGGACATTACACTGAAGGTGCTAAGCTTATTGACTCGGTTCTTGATGTTGTTCGCAAAGAGGCTGAGAACTGTGACTACTTTCAAGGTATTCCAATCCCTTATTTAGGTGTTTCTTAATAATTAAGTTTTTGGATTTGTATATTAGGTTGATTATCGCTAGTGTTTGATTATTTACGGTTACATTTCTGATTTGGAACTGTATGGATTTTGGTAATTACGGGTTAGGGTTTTGTTTCGTTTGCTCATTGTTGCTTTGTTTGGACTTCAGGATTTTAGGTGTGCCATGTCTTGGGAGAAGGAACTGGTTCTGCAATGGGGACTTTGTTGATATCGAAAATCAGAGAGGAGTGCCCTGATCATATGGTGATGACTTTCTCTGTGTTCCCATCTCCTAAGGCGTCTGATACTTTTTTGGGAGCCGTAGAATGCAACACTATCTGTGCACCAGCTTGTTGAAAATGCTAATGAGTGTATGGTTGTTGACCATGAAGCCTTGTATGACATTTGCTTCTGTACACTCAAGCTTAGCACCCTAGTTGTAAGCTTCCCAACCGGCTTCAATTAAATATCAATATTGTTGCAGTTATGTTGTTTCTGTAGTTTAACTGTTTTCGTGTTTGATGCTTAGTTATTCAGAAGTATGATGTGTAACACTCTAATTTAAACATGCGTCTGTTGATGTGACCATATTTAGAGCAGTCTTTTTAATGGTTTGAGTCTCAGTCTTCGTCAATCAATATCAATATTGTTACTCTGTCCCTCTGGTTTTACTGTTTTCTTGTCTGAAGCTTAGCTATTCATATGTTTGATGTGTAATTCTCTTATTTGAACATGGTTTTTAAGATGTGATCATAGTGAGATTAGTCTTCTTTGACGTTTCAAAATGCTTTAATCAGCTTAAGTTGTTTTGTGCATTATCTATACCTACTTTGAAACTTCACTCACACTCTTTTTTCGTTATTGAATTGGGCAGTTGGTGATCTGAACCACCTGATATCTGCAACCATGTCTGGTGTAACCTGTTGTCTTAGGTTCCCTGGTCAACTTAACTATGATCTCCGTAAGCTATCTGTGAATCTTTTCCCAGTCCCTCGTCTTTACTTCTTCATGGTGGGTTTTGTTCCTCTCACCTCTCATGGATATCAGCAGTACCGTAACCTCACTATCCCAGGACCGACCCATGAAATGTGGGATGCCAAGAACATGATGTGTGATGCTGACCCAAGACACGGTGCTCGAATTAATGAAGGATGCCAAGAACGTGTTGTTTGGTGTTATTTTAGTAGTTGTGCTCTTCCTACTAGCACTTGTTTTCAGCGTGTTGCCCAAATGAAATTTGTCAGCGGTGATAATTTACATGTGTCTGCCCCAACCCAGCATGGCTCTTAAATTGATCACTTGTTTCCATACCTCATGTCGTCGGTTGAACGAGGTTTGCTTAATCTTTATCTAATATATGATTCTGGATGAATTTTTTTGATTGGAGATACCATGGTTTTGTTGTTGCTACTAGATGCTCCACCTATTTACAGATAAATCTGAAATAACTATTTCTGCAGCTTGTGCAAAATAACTATTCATAGCTTTCAATTTTTTGTAATGTTCCAATGAGTATTGATAAATGTTCTGTTTCTGATTAATTTTCAATACAGAGAAGCCAATTTGGAACTCGTTATGTCGTTCGGAGCCATGTCCGAGTCTGAGTGCTTTTTGATTACTTTGTTTCTGTTTCTACACTTTTGTCTAATCTAAATACGGTTTGTGTTTCTCTGTATAGGAAAAGAAGCTTCAATTGGAGAAAAATGGACAAATCTTGTTTTCGCAGTTCTCTGATCTAATAAAGGCTTTTGGAGATTTAGTGGCTGCTAACATGGTTTGTCACCTATGTCATTAGTAGATGCATGAGTCTTTTACCTTCTTTTACACATTTAGTGTTTGAAACTTAATTTAAAGTATAATAAAACAGTGACGCTAAGCAGATCGAGATCCTAGATAGTTATATTTTTGCTGAAGGTGGACTTGATCTTTTCACTGATTTATTGAACAGAAAGAGGAGTTGTTCAGAGCTGGTGATCTGTATGGTGACGGTGTTGTGACTATTGACGAGTTGGATGCCAAGAACGTGTTGTTTGGTGTTACTTTAGTAGTTCTGCTCTTCCTACTAGCACTTGTTTTCAGCGTGTTGCCCAAATGAAATTTGTCAGCGGTGATAATTTACATGTGTCTGCCCCAACCCAACATGGTTCTCAAATTGATCACTTGTTTCCATACCTCATGTCATCGGTTGAACGAGGTTTGCTTAATCTTTATCTTTTATATGATTCTGGATGAATTTTTTTGATGGGAGATACCAAGGTTTTGTTGTTGCTACTAGATGCTCCACCTATTTACAGATAAATCTGAAATAACTATTTCTGCAGCTTGTGCAAAATACGGCTTTAATTATTTCCAAGAGAGGAACCATTTAGAACGTGCACCTACAACTTTTTAGTCTTTATTCTGTGTATGCTTTTAGAGCTCCAAAACATGCAAGATGGAACTTCTGAGCTTAGTTCTTCGGTGAAAAGCACGTTGTGCATGGGCTCTGTTGAGAAAAATGGCAAGCAGATAGTTGGCGATGCTTCAATTAGTAAGAAATAGTTTGTTGTTGTTCTCTTATCGATACAGGTAAAAATAGTCTGCCAACACTTATAATATTCTTGGTACACGATGATATGTAATTGTCTTGTCACTATCTTGGCTTACTATGATGGTTTTTCCTGGCCTGACAGTACAGAAGGAGCTTGTTCAATATTCTGGTCTCACACTACTGCGGAGAATGGTGCTTTTCCTCTTTCTGTTCAAGGAAAACTAGGAGGTCCAAGTCCGCGCCGGCTATCTGCTCCTTCTATAACAGCCGTACCAGAAGCTGTATGATTTCTTTTCGTCTCGTATTTTTAGGACAATTAACATACAAATTTCCATAAGCTCAGTTTCTTGTAGGACAATGACATAGAAATTTCTATAAACTCAGTTTCTTGTAGTAACATGACTACAACATTGAACAAGTCCAATTTCTTGCAGATAACGTTGCTGAAAACTATTCGGTGGATCACGTAGTAATGTGCCCATGTCATTAGTGGTGTTGAAATTCAATAGCATTTGCTTTCTTTTGGAACTTCACCCAACATACTATTTCATCTAAAATTTGTAATTCTGAGGTAATGCCCTGCTTCTGAATTTTCAAGTTTGATAAGATGTATGAGATGTGCTAAGCTCTTAATTTTCTCATATCTTTTATGGAATCATATTTTCTGACCAGGCGCTAGCTGCAGTACTATGATAAACTCTTGATTTTCTGAATCTCTGAGTAGAGTAATACTTTGATCTTCTGCTTTCATTATTGTGAAATATAATCACTGTTTTCTACTGATCGTCTTTACTCAGACTAATTGAACAAGAAGAGCATTTTTTGTTTTATCGATGTCAGAAGTAAGATGGCAGCACTCGTGGTTTTACTTTACTTTTGGTTCCAGGTCGCTGTGAATGTGAATGATATTGTTACTTGTGGTGTAAAGCCTCTAGGTTTCCTTGACTACTATGGCAGTAGTTGTCTCGATGTAGAGCTTTAAGAAAGGTATCTTTCATTGCTTCTTCATCTATTTCCCATTTGATCTTTATTTATTTAGGGAGTTGATATTAATGATGAATAAACATTATGCTTTGTTTCTAGGTTACCCAACGGGATTGTTGATGGTTCCAGTAATCCGGATGTGACCTTGTGGGAGGAGAGGTATATCTTATAGTTAAACCAAATTCAGCTCTTGACAATTGCTAACTATGTTTAAATTTTGTCTGTTTTAGACTGCAGAGATGCCCGAATTTTATGTTGTGGGTGAATACGATCTTGATGAGTGTGATGTAGGCATATTGGTCTTCCTTCTAGCGGCCTTCATTCCAATGGTTTTTCTTTATTTGGAAGGTATGGTGATGATAATATGATTTAAATGTAGTTTAAAATTGCTTTTAAAATTATAACGATACAACCATGATATATGAACTAGATTCTTGAAAAATCTAGTTTTCGATTTTGATTTGTGGAAGTGTTGAATAGTGTGTTTGTGTTGTGTGTAACATGATCTAGTTTAATCAGCACATAAGCATCTTATTGCAGAAAAGTTAGCTGAAGAAGAAGTAGAAAAGAAAGCTAAAGATCAAGCTAAAAAGGCTAAACATTTGGTATGAGTTTGGTTTCTGTATTCACTATTCTTCTCTGTTCATGTGTGTTTTCTGCGTTTTGATGGTTCATTGTAAAAATTTCCATTTTCAGATTGTTGAGAAAGAAAATGTTAAATCTAGAAGCTATTTGGATTCTCATGAAAAGATTCTTATTGGTATTGGCACTAAAGGAGGTATTGTTGCTTCAATTAACTCTCTCTTTTTGATATTTTGTTGGTGTGTGGCTTTTGATTATTATTCAATTTTTCTTCTCCATGAAATCCTAGAATCACAGTGGTCAAACTATTTCATGCCATGAATATTTTATATTCATTTTGGATGTGCTTATTTTAAACTTGATCGGAGTGGTGAATCAAAGAGATGTATCCGCAGAGGATTTCTCCGGCACTGCGCTTCTCACTCTCATTGGTGTACGTCTTATGGTTTTTTTTTTTGCGTATTTACTTTTTGGTGCTTAGTGATTAGTGATGTGATGTTTTAGTTTTGTTTGTCTTATTTTCTCAGGCGGATATGAAGTTTAATGTTTCCTGTTTCTGATTAACTTCCATTACAAAGAAGCCAAATTGGAACTCGATATGTCGTTTGGAATCATGTCCGAGTCTGAGTGCTTTTTGATTACTTTATTTCTGTTTCTACACTTCTGTCTAATCTAAATACAGTTTGTGTTTCTCTGTATAGGAAAAGAAGCTTCTCTTGGAGAAAAATGGACAACTCTCGTTTTTGGAGTTCTCTGATCTAATAAAGGTTTTTGGAGATTTAGTGGCTGCTAACAAGGTTTGTCACCTATGTCATTAGTGGATGCATGAGTCTTTTTCCCTCATTTACAAATTAGTGTTTGAAAGTTAATTTCTCTTAATACAGTGCCGCTTAATACGCTTTGTGTTTCTCTTTATAAGATTAAAGAAGCTTCTCTTGGAGAAAAATGGACCAAGTCTCGCTAGGCTCTTAGTATTTGAGGTTTTCTTATTACCCAGATTTTGAGTTTAGACATGTTGTTTCTAGTTGCTAATTTAATTTATAGTCAGTTCAAAGGACCATTCTTTCTTTGTGCAGACTAATAAGCTCTCGAGGAACCAAATCGTCAGTTACTGTGAGCTTGATATATTCGATTTCGTAGCGCATGTTAGCAGTTTCAATTTATCTCTGTTTATTTATATAAACTATGTTTTTAATATAAGATTCAGGTGAATGTAGTGGATGTTACATTATTATTTTACTCCCTACTTATTTGCTTTCCTCAGGTGTGGTGCAGGAACCCGAGTCGGCTTGTAAGTCATTTGACTTGTTAGATCCCCCATCATCCAAAGTTGTTGGCAGCATTTTCCTTTCATATGGCTTAGAAATCTCTTTATTTAGCAGCTCATTAACCAGACATCTCTAAAAAGTATTTATAGACTTCCCTTATCGATACATCATATTTTTAACGTGTTGATCATCAGGATGTTTAAACTAAGTTAAGGGACACACTTATCAATTAATGACATTGGTTTAAATACTGGTTCAAGTGCTTCACATATTGTGGTATTCTCTCTTTTCTTAGTCTCATAAAAGTTTTGTTTTTCATATCTTTGATGAGGAACAAATGTATTCACTGTATCAATGTTTTTTTTCTTGCTTTAGGTGATTGACCAGAATAGTAAGAGACTTGTGGAAAAGTTGACTCAAAGATTGTTCTGTCCATGAGAGCTATATACCAGTCAAAAATTGGGCTTTGACTTGTGGATCAAGGTTAGCTATTTATGACTATTACCTCTCAAATGCTCATGACCATTCTAACCTATGTGATAAGCTATTGTATTGTAACTACACAGTTTTAGGCTTCACGTTCTTGCCATGATGCAAACTAATAAAATAACACAATTATGTATGCTCTATTGATCTTCTTTATCCCCCATGGGAAAAGGAGATTCTACAGAGACTTTCTGAGAAGCAGGGGAAGAAAATGAGCTCAGTTGAATCTGCCCAGAAGAGATCTTAATCCCTCGAGCTCTTTAAGGCATGGAAAGTTACTATTTATTAAGCTATTATGTGTTGCTTTGTTGTTGGGTTTGGAATTGAGATTTTGTCTGTTGCAGGATCAAATAAACATGGCTGAAGTCAAGTATCCCCTGCAGCACTCTAAGGTATGTAAGGGACTTGATTTACAACCTCAACACTATATCTAAATGTGTCTAGATCTTAGAATCACGGAATGTGTTTCCCATGAAGGTCATATTAGCATATAAGTATAAAAGAATGTTGATTATAGATTAAAACTTTAAAATATGGCCTGGTTAATTTGCCCAACAACTTTTGCTATAGCTAAAATTGCCCCACCACTTTTGATATAAACGAAATAACCAATAACTTTTCATATTTACAAAAATGCCCGTAACTTTTGGTATTTCGAATTTAACCCATAACTTTTGTTCTTTCCGAATTTTCCCCACGGATTTTGGTATTTACGTATTTGCCCCACTACTTTTGGTATTTCTGATTTGCCCCACAATTTTTTAGAATTTTCCCCACAAAGTTTGTTATTTACAAATTTGCCCCACTACCTTTGGTATTTTGTATTTACCCCACAACTTTTAGTATTTATGCATTTGCCCCAGAACTTTTGGTAATTACGAATTTTACGAATTTAGTTTAGACATCTATTCTTTCTTGGTGCAGACCAATAAGCACTCGAGGACCAAAATCGTCGGTTATGAGCTTAATATACTCGATTTTGTAGTGCAGGTCAGCAGTTCCAATCTATCTTTGTCTCTTTATATAAACTATATTTTTAATAAAGGTTTAGGTGAATGTAGCAGATGTTACAAGATTATTGTATTCCCTACTTATTCGCTTTATGCGAGTGTGATACATGAACCTGAGTCAGCTTAATTGTAAGTCATTTGACTTGTTAGATCCCACATCATCCAAACTTGTTGCCAGCGTTTTCCTTTCATGCGTTATTAAGGTACACAATAGTGAACATTTGAGAAAATATAGGAACAATGGTGATTGATTTTTGGTTCAATTCATATTTGCAGGATCCTATTGAAACCGAGAAGCGGATTGCAATGCGTAATTTTTCCATAGTGGTATGCTTTGCCTAAACCTTCCACTCATATCTATTATGTTCTATGTATGTCACATTTCAATGTTTCTTGCTTCTTTTGAACAAAATTTTCTAGACTATTAGAGATATAGTTAGGAGTTCTTTGACCAAGTGTAGGACTAATAAAGGCTTTGGGAGATTTAATGGCTGCTAATAAGGTTTGTCACCTATTCCGATCCCACGAGTTCTTTAAGGCATGGAAAGTTACTATTTATTCAGCTATAATGTGTTGCTTTGTTGTTGGGTGTAATGAGCATCTGCAGTTGGAATTGTCAAGGATTGGGACGGTCCCATGATTTGACAATTCCTCGTCTCAAGGAAATACGTAAAAAGTATTTTCTTGAGATACTGTTCTTAATGGAAACTATGCAAGGAAGGAATGATATTATAGATTTGCAAGTATTGTTGGGTTATGATAGGATGTTCTCTACAGATCCAGTAGGCAAGTGTGGTGGGTTAGCTATCTTTTGGAAGAATAGTGTACAGTTACTTACTTTTTGGGGACAAAAATTTGATAGATGCTCAGGTACAATATGGAGCTTCAAACTTTTTCTTGTCTTGTGTGTATGGAGACCCTGGTATCAGTAAAAGAAGGTATGGGATAAAATAAGCCAGTTAGGAGCAGGCAGAAGAGATAGGTGGTGTATGATAGGGGACTTCAATGCTATTCTAAATAATGGAGAGAAGTTAGGAGGCCAGAGAAGAAATGATAGCTTCTTTAAGCCTTTTTTAGAAATGGTTGAATCTTGTTCAATGATATAATTACCAAGCAGTGGTAATCTTTTCACATGGGCTGGTAGAAGAGGAGATATTGGGTGCAGAGTAGGCTGGATAGAGCATTTGGAAATAAAGATTGGTATATTCAATTTCCTGCATCAAATCAGACATTCTTGGATATGAGGGGATCTGATCATAGGCCAGTGTTACTGAGTTTGATAGATTCTCGCGACTTTTATAGAGGTCAGTTGTTCCCTAATAAATAGATCTCTTTGGGAATCAGCACTTTCCTACTCGTTGGCTGCTACGGGGCTTTCTTTTTGACAAGAGATTTTTGCATAATCAGGAGGTTAGTTTAGCCATTGCCCAGGCTTGGAACACTAATAATGATAATGATGGGTTTTTGGTATCTAAAAGATTAAGAAATTGCAGAAAGGCTTTGAGTGGATGGAAAAGAAAGAACACTTTGAATGCCAGGGATAAAATTGAGCAATGTGAAGTTGCACTTGAAAAAGTGCAATCAGAAGTATGGCCTAACATTCAACAGGTACATATACTGAAAAGAGAATTGGGATGTGCTTACAGAAAAGAAGAGGAGTACTGGAAGTTCAGGATTAGGCAGACTTGGTTAAAATCTAGAAATAAAAACTCCAAGTTTTTCCACAATTCAGTCCGAGGGCAAGAAACCGTTTGAAAACTTTAAGAGATATCAATGGAGTAACATAGAAATCAGAAGCTGCAAAAGGATTGCTTCTTCATATTTTGAAAATCTTTTTAAATCTTCAAATCTTGAAAGATTTCAAGAATTGGAGATGTATCTGAAGAGGAAATCAAGGAAGCAGTCTTCTCTATAAAAGCTTCGAGTGCCCCAGGTGCTGACGGGATGTCAGCTTTGTTCTTCCAACAATACTAGAATGTTGTTGGAAAACAGGTTACTAAAGAAGTGCAACAGTTCTTTGAGTTTGGTACCTTGCCTAAGGAGTGGAACTACACTCACCTTTGTCTGATACCAAAGATAATACATCTTAAGACCCATCAGCCTTTGCTCTATTTTGTACAAGACTGTGTCCAAGATTTTGGTGAAGAGGTTGCAGCCATCTTTTCCTTTAATTGTCTCCTCTAATCAATCTGCCTTTGTGTCTGAGAGATTGATAACTGACAACATTTTGGTAGCACATGAATTGATCCATAGTCTAAAGGTGCTTCCTTCGGTTTCTTCTTCTTCAGAGATGGATAGAGTGGGTAATGATATGTGTATCTACAATGACTTACTCGATTTTGATCAATGATCAACCTTTTGGATTAATCACTCCTCAGAGGGGAATTAGACAGGGTGACCCCCTGTTTGTATTATGCACAGTCAAGCCCTTCAGAGCATATTGAATAGGTATGGTTCTGTATCTGGCCAAGCGATTAACCTTAATAAGTCTTCAATTTCCTTTGGAGAAAAGGTTAACTTTTTGACTAAAAGAACCATTCAGAACAATTGGAGAATTTTTAATGAGGGTGGGGTAGGCTCTTATTTAGGAATGCCATAATGTTTTAGTAGCTGTAAGGTAGAATTATTAGGATACATCAAAGACAAGTTGAAGGAAAAGATATTTGGTTGGTTTGCGAGAAGCCTTTCACAAGGGGCAAGGAAGTTTTGCTTAAGTCGGTGGCCATGGCTATGCTAGTGTTCGTTATGTCTTGTTTCAAACTGCCAAAAACTTGGTGTGATAATTTAGCTAGTGCCATGGCTGAATTTTGGTGGAGCTCAAGTGAAAAATCCAAGAAAATTCATTGGATAAGTTGGGAGAAACTATGTTTATCAAAAGAAGAAGGAGGTTTAGGATTTAGGGACATTCCTACATTCAATCAAGCATTGTTAGCCAAGCAGGCTTGGAGAATCCTGACAGTTTGATAGCAAGAATTGTCAAGAGTATATATTTTCCTCAATCAAGTTTTCTGGAAGCTAATCTAGGAAATATACCATCTTTTGGATGGAGAAGTATTCTACATGGGCGAGATTTATTAATTCAAGGAATATCCAAAACAGTTGGAAATGGCAAATCTCTGAAAGTTTGGCTAGATTTATGGAAAAAAACTCTTTTTTTAATCCAGATTTGAGAGTGGTTGATCTTATTGATAATAGGAAAAGAACGGATCCTCAAAAACTAGATTATCACTTTTTACCAGGGGACATTCTCAGAATCAAAAACATCAAACCAGTGGTTGAAAAAGATGTTTTTTACTGTTGGAATCATACTAAGAGTGGGGACTTCTCAGTCAAATCAGCATATTGGTTGGCTACTCAGGTTTCTAATTCCAAAATCAAACAAGAGGTAAACGCCCAACCTTCTATAAATGAACTAAAGGCTCAGGTCTGGTCCATTCATACAGATCCAAAGATTAAAGTTTTCATGTGGAAAATTCTAAGTGGGGCTCTACCAGTGGCAATGAACCTTAAAGGGAGAGGTATGGAGTCTGATGAGAGATGTCAGCTTTGTGGCATGAAGGAAGAAAGCATCGATCATGTTCCAATTGTATGCACTGTTGCTAGACAAATTTGGACTTTAACAGGAGTGCCTTCTCCGGAATTCGGATTCCAGAATGGGTCTATATATTCTAATATGCATTATTTGCTATTGAATAAAAGAAATTCCAGATGGCCACATGAGGTAAGATCTTTTTTCCCTTGGATCCTTTGGAGGATATAGAAAAACAGAAACCTATTGGCATTTGAAGGGATGACTTTTCCCCCCTTAGAAACGATTCATAAGATAATGGAGGACTAGTTGGAATGGTCTGAAGCTCAAAAGGTGGAAGGAGAAGGTGGAGATGAAGTTACTAAAATGAACCAGAGAGAGGATACTCTTCACATTCACAAGACTACTACGACATGGAAACCTCCTCCAGATGATTGGTTCAAATGTAACATAGGAGTATCTTCGTAAAAAAGAAACAAGTTGGTAGGTTGTGCTTGGATCTTAAGAGATCAGATGGGTATGGTGAAGATTCACAGCAGAACAGCCTTTACTAATATTGAGAGCAAACGGGAAGCATCTTTATTAGGTTACTTATGGGCTGTAGAGAGTATGAAGAGCCACAAGATTAACAAAGTCGTTTTTGCATTGTAGGACAAGGATCTTGTTGGGGTGATTTTGAGACCAAAGCATGGCCGTCTTTTAGCTTTGAATCTGTAAAAGCTAGGTATGATCTTGGATCTCTTAGAGAATGGAAAATTTTTGGTGAAACTGTGATATCTAATAGAGGAGCGCAAAGTGTAACAAGTGATTTGAGGTGCAATCATATGTAGCTTCAGGTCATCCTCATTGGCTTAATGGTGTATTTGCGGATGAAAGGGTGTCTCCTGTGAACTGATATGGTTTCTTGGTAGTTTAACTTGGTCTTAAACTTTATTCTTTTTGTGAAGACCTTTTGATTGTATCAAAGTGGTGTAGGATAGGTTTAACTAGAAAGTATATAATTATTGTAATCTTTAGTAACTTTCTTTGATTATGAATATAATTCCAGTTGACCAAAAAAAAAAGGAGTATAAGCATTTGCTTTCCATTAGTGGATAAGTTCTGAATTTGATGGTCAATTTGTAGGAATTTCTAAGTTTAATTAAAGTAGGGAATTTAATATAAAAAACCTCCAATTTCACTTCCTTCCATTTTTTAACCCTAAACTATTTTTTTAATATAAAAACCCATGAACTAAAAACTATTAATAAATTTAACCCTCCGAAAAAGTTTAGCCTTGAATTGTTTTTGTTTAACGAAGCTAACTGTTGTTTTAAATGAAACAAAACAACAAGATATTTGTTTTTAGGGAATTTTAATGAAAATTTTTTAAAACTTTTACGGTATGAATCAGATATCCATAAATAATTTGATATGGCCATAACGTATCGAAGAACTAATACCCCTATTCTAAAAATCCCTACCTAGACCCGATTGCCCTCGCTTAGTCTCTAGGCCCTCCGCCTCGATTAATGACTAATTCCTTAAAAACCAGTCATCAGATTACTTTCCACCTAACCCTATTACTTTTCGTTTAATCTTATATATTTTGATTATATTGGATTGGAAGTATAAATTTTTTTTTTTGTTATTCGGAGGAATTATTGTAAATCAAATACAAAGTTCGAAAACCGCAAAGATACAAAAAGAACTGGTTATACAGAACACCTAGAGACTTCTAAAAGTAGACTTCACGAGTAGACTTTACCAAGAGACTTCGTATTCATACAGAACACCCAATTAGAGACTTCTCCAGGAGACTTCCAGCACAGACTTCCTCTATAGGAAGTGGTATAATCATTTGCATAGAACATAATCAACCTTAATTTTATGAAAGTTTCTGAAATTTTAATTTATAAAGTTCATATTTGGGATAATCTTATTTTCTTTAAAAGAAATTGTATTGAGATTATTTTTTATTATTTTCCTAATTTAAATCTGCGGTTTAATTACGGTTCAGACTTCGACCATGAAGTCTAGAACCGTAATTAAATGTGAAATTTTAATAAAAATGATTAAAAATTATTTCGATCAAAATTTTCAAAGATAAATTATCTTTAAATCAAATCGAATAGGTTTTTTAAAAATTCATAAAACTATGTCATTTGATGTAAACCATGTGAGGCATATAGGTTAGAGGTTGCCAATTGGTAAGAATCCATGTATATATCTTTAGGGTTAGACTTAGATTGATATGTTCTTGATATAAAATGGCGATCTTTCGTATAGTTGTTAGATTTTGAATATATTATACTTTTTGATGTCAAATGTACAAAGAGTGAAATAAACGTTCGAATTTTAGAGTTTAGGGCTTACAGACTTCTCGAGTTTCGGGTGAAGTCTCACGGTAGACTTCGCAAGTGAAGTCTGTAAGATTTTGTTATCGTATGAAATTCAAATAAATCCAAAACAAAGTTTAATATATTATAAAAATATTATGTTCTTAAACAGAGATTTAGATAGATAAATTCTCTATCTAGAGACAATTGCCCTGTATCTTGCTATCATATCAAACATCAGGAAGTCGTCTCTCAAATCTTCAACCTCTTCCATCGCTGGGTCGAACAAAATGTCCGATAAGCCTTCTTCAGTTTCCAGCCAAGTGTCATCATCACCACCTGTGGGAATTAGATTGGTATTGTCGAGATCAATTACGATTTGTTAAACTGTAGGAATAACACACTTACACGCGAACAGATTTATCCTCCATAATTTAAGCACCACGATCACCGCTCCACCCCTCCTGTTCCTAAAACCAATCCAGAAGTTATAAGCGTGTTCACCGGTTGCCACACACTTTAACATATTGTCCATATTATGATTAATAAAACATGGTTGTAAATTACAGTACTGTGAGTTTCGTCATGGTATTATTATTGTTTGGTTTAAACTCACATGGCATCTTTGATGTGAAACACACTTTTTGTAAATGTACGGCCATGTGGACTCTTTTGAAGGGGGCATGTGTTGCAGAGCATGCCCATAGTATCTATATCATAAGTGTTCTCCTTTAGTTAAATAAAGTTACATGCATATAAATTATGGGTTAAGAAATTTGCATGCATACCTATAGCAACGTTCGTTTTGGTTTTGATGTCACGTATTTGGGTCAAACTTAAAAAATCCAAGTAGTCCTTGTCGTTCAAAGGATCGATTTTCATGATTCCAGTCTTTGTAGACAGGATTGTAAGTACGAAGCGAGAGTTTGTTGCACGGAACGCTGCGAATCCTGGTTGTACTGCTACTTTCTGTATTTCAATCCAGTGCCCTTCATACTTCTCCAATCCAGAGAACGTTGGCACATGTACTGAAGTAATCACCAACTCTATCTTAGTTCCCTGCACAAGAAAAAAACATCACCAAAGTATTGTATTGTCAGATCCATGTGGCTGCATGTCTGCATGTAAGTGAATATCTCTTACCGCTTCATCTACTAGTACGTAGGACCAGTAAGGACCTTCATTGAGAACGGAGTAAGAGTAGGCGCGGAGGATCTTGACTTTAAAACACCAATCTGTTTTGTTTCCATTGTCTCTTTCATTTGCTTCGGCTAGAAGGTTGTAAGCATCCATCGGGTTTTTGTTTTTCTTGTTGTGAGTTTTGTGTTGCTGAGATAAAAGAAGTGAAGAAATGAATTCCTCTATGGAGGTGGAATGATTAATAGATGGGAAACTGAAAAGATGGACGTATCTTATCTTAAGGACGTGACTTTTAAAAAAAAAAAATTGCAGCGTTTCTGGTTCTTTAATGTTTTGTTTTAAGGGTTACAGACTTCTTCAGTAATGTCTGTATAGACTTCATGAGAAGACTTCAAACGCAGACTTCACCGAGAGACTTCTTTGGCGAAGTCTGCAACCGACTTCCTCTGTAAGTCACCGATTTATCTAATTTTGGGGGGGGGGAAATTTTGGGGGAAAAAAAAAATTTACTAAACAATTTACAGCTGTAAATGTACATTTACCGGTTTGGCATAAACAATTTACAGCTGTAAATATACGAAGTCTTTAAGAGAAGTCTCCAAATGAAGTCTGAAAATGGCAGACTATAGACTTCATGACCAGACTTCACACGCAGACTTCTACGAGAGACTTCTTTGGCGAAGTATGCAATAGACTTCGTTTGTAAGTAACCGATATTATCTAATTTCAAAAAAATTCAAAAATTTACAGTCTGTCAAGATAGAAATTTCGGAGACGGAAAAGACGTTTAGATTAAAAAAATTTACATCTACTAAACAAGATATTAATGAAATTGCAATAGTTAATCTAGTAAAAAAATTAAGAAATCTCCATTGCTCTTTTTCTTCTCCGAATCACCAAAAGTCACCGGAAATCTCTAAATGCCCCTGACATAGGTTTGTAATATGGCTCTTTTGCGCGAAATAGCTGAATACGAATCGAAGGAGGCTATTCACCATATGCCAGAGTTTTCACACAGGCATTTCACCAAAGACGCTGAGCCGCAGCCTGAGAAAAGTATAGGCTACTACAGCGGAATACCTAAGCTTCTTATAGCTGTCAAGGGTGCACTAACTCGTGATGAATGGGAGAGGCTTTGGACTTCCCCTCTAGGTGTCTTCCTAATGTACCATGAGCAACAGATCGCATGGGCATCAAGGCTGGTCCACTATATGCTTAGTTTCCAACTTTTATGCTTCAAGAAGCATGAGATTTGGAGCCTAGTTGGTGAAGTCCCAGTGAGATTCTCTTTAAACGAGTTTGAACACATCACTGGGCTCAACTGCGATTATGTTGAAAACCTTATGACTCCGGAGCAGGAGGCTGAGATCACAGATGAGCTGAGGGATTTTTGGGTGAAGCTTGGAGTCGATGTGGCGGTTGTACCAAGCTATGAAGACTTGGTATCAGCGTGTACACGCTG
Source organism: Crucihimalaya himalaica (assembly GCA_004349715.1). Lineage (NCBI taxonomy): Eukaryota > Viridiplantae > Streptophyta > Magnoliopsida > Brassicales > Brassicaceae > Crucihimalaya > Crucihimalaya himalaica. Next base: position 181,574 of record SMJT01000043.1, read on the forward strand.
TGCTCAATGGGATCCGGAAGATCGAGTGAGGTTGGGGTATCTAGCCATCCTTGCCAACTGCATTGATGCTCACCCTCACCATCAGGGTATCAATCTGAACCTTGCTAGGTTGGTGATGGATCTGGACAAGTTTGCTGCATACCCTTGGGGAAGAGTAGTTTTCAAGATTCTGATTTCGTCGGTGAAGGCTGATGATATCTCCAGGACTTATCACATCAGCGGATTTGTCCAAGCGTTGCAGTCATGGGTTTACTTTGCCCTACCGAACTTTGTAACAGAGGTCGGAGATCCTTTCCCCATTGACCCAAGGCCACTTCTCCTAGCTTACAAAGGATCAAGAGGGAGGAAAAACCTCAGAAATGGCATCCTCAAGCAGGTATGTCTGTTATTATATTATCTGATCTCCTTCACACATGTGTGTCTATTATTATATTATATGATCTCCCTTTATTCATTTTTATGTTTGTAGACCACAGTCTGCATCTATGTGGAAAAACCATTTGATGAGATGTTCCCACGGTGGGATGATGATGATGAGGATGAGAGAATTGTCAACATTGTGAAAGCAATGTATGGACATTTCTCAATTAACCCTTGGCAGTGGCAAAGAGGACACTGGCCATCTAAGGGTGAGTTGCCCTCAAACTTCAAGGTGAAGGTTCTTTTGATGTTGAAGGATGAAGTGAAGGATGAGCCTTATCATGGCTTTAAGAGATAGCTAGAAGCTCCTGAAGAGGGTAGTTTGAAGAAAGCTCGTCTATCCCCTGAATTTGAGCAGCGCATATGTGATGCGTTGAAGGATGTAGTTGACACTCGATTCAACACGTTTGAGGCAGAGTTGAAGGGGCAGTTGGTTGAGCTTGGAACGAAGATTGTCTTACTCACTGACAAAGTAGACGGTCTGAGTTCTGCTTTTCATAAGCTCACCACTATGAAGAATCTACCCGAGGAAGTGAAAGAGAATCCTTAAGAGAAGCAGGCTCAATCCGAAGCCAAATCAAATGCACCTGACAAAGGGGTTAGTCTTCATCCCCTTATCCCAAAGATTCACAAGGGGGAGAGGAAAAGTAAAAGAGTAGCTGCCAGGAGTAGTCAGTCACACAAATGATGTGAAATTTGTTGGCATGTTTAACTCTTATTTTGGATTGTTGTTGGGAAGATGTTAACTCTTATTTCAGAAACTTGTAAAATTTATATTTGAATGATATTTGTTTGTCTATTGGAAATTGAAATAAAAAGATGTTTGTTTCAAACTATGTAGAGCAGTGTTAACCAGGGCAGTGAAGAAAGTGTTGTGCAGGTAGAAAACTCCAAAGATGTAGATATGGAGTTTTATAAAGCAAAAAGGGCAAAACAGAACTTGAAGGAGAAAGCAGCATTGCTCATGTCTAAGAAAATGGGTGATCAGCAAAAGTTGCAAGAGAGGCTGGTTGTTCGACCTGGCAATGGCTATAACCCTTTTGCTCCTATTGACAAGGACAAAAATGCCAAGCTGATTGCCTTCTTGGCGACTTGCCCATAACTCGCACTATTTAAGCACCCTTTTAAACATAGTTTATGTGACGTGATTTTGATTGTGTGTGTAACTTCATTTTAAAGAGAGACAAAGCAGAAGAAACCCAAGGAAAACTCAACCACATTCTGGTACAGCACGTTATGGTCTCCCATAATATGGCTTTGGGACCTGGTGAGACTTCTTGTAATAAGTCTGAGAGTGAAGTCTCATATTGAAGTCTGAGAGTGAAGTCTCATATTGAAGTCTGAGAGTGAAGTCTGAGACTGACTTCACTCTCAGACTTTATATGGAGACTTTTGTTTTTTTTTTATCGTTACTTGTAAGGTTGCTTTACAATAATTAATTATTTGCTTACTGCAGCACATTGATGTTGGAATCAATCTACTAAGACAACGGTTCACGAAGCATCCAGAATGGTTTAGGAACGACAAAATCTGCTTCATTGAATCCATCTTCACCACGATGTGGAAGTCTAAGTATAAAGAATTTCAGAAAAGTGGTGATGAAAACGGTTTAGGCAGATTGCTACCTGGTGGGGCGTATGATCTCTTCACAGGAGAGCAACCAGAGTTCTGCAGATCTAATAAGATGTGGGGTGAAGATGTGGATGAAATTTACACCTCCCTTAACATCAAGGCTATGCATTGGGTTGCGATAATGATTGATATTCATAAGAGACACATCGTTATTTGGGATAGCGATCTAACTGTCTGCAAGGATGAGGAGGTTGATGCTGCATTACATCATGTTTGCGATATAATGGCTTATCTTATGAACCTTCTTTCTCCTGTGGAGCTAAAAGATAAGTACCCTTATGTTCCCTGCACATACGAGCGGGTTCCACAGACGAGTGTTCTTAAAAACCATCAGAGCGGTGACTGTGGAGTGTATTGCCTGAAGTACATCGAGTGTCATGCGCTTGGCATACCATTTGATCCAACCCGCTTGTGTGATAAGAACATCAAGTTCATAAGGGAGAAGCTGGCTACAGAAATATACGATGAGCTCGGCATAACGGGGACTGAGAAGGGCAATTACAAAGGTTTGGATTTATACGACTGAGCTTCTCTTTTAACCGTATATTTTGTAATCTTGTATAGAATTTAACCGTATATTTTGTATAATTTAACCGTATATTTTGTATAATTTAACCGGATATTTTGTATGTTGTATAAATCTGGATATTTGTATGTTGAATAATTTAACTGGATATCTAGCATAACTGTATATTTTGTATAATTTAACCGAATATTTTGTATAATTTAACCGTAGATTATAACCACAAAAATGAATATAATCTTGTATGAATCTGCTTAAATGAAATATAACCACAAAAATCTTTTCTAGGAGACTTCAATCGCAGGCTTCTACTGGAGACTTCAATCTTCGTACAAAACCCTAGTAAGAGACTTCTGTAGGAGACTTCAATCGCATGCTTCTACTGGTGATTTCAATCTTCGTACAAAACCCTAGTAAGAGACTTCTTTAGGAAACTTCAATCGCAGACTTCTACTGGAGACTTCATCTTCGTACAAAACCCTAGTTAGAGACTTCCTTACGAGAGTTCTCATTTAGACTTCTCAATTACGATAAAAAGCACGCAAAACAAAGCGGACCTTCGTGAAACGTCGCTTTTTATCATTTATTACTCTTCTTCAAAACACGCAACCGACTTCTTTGAATCACTATATTACTGAGTAGATCTAAAAATTACAATTTCATCTATAGCTATCTAAGGAAATCCCAAATCTCTTAAAAAAAAAATGTCGTACACACCAACAGTCATCAAAAGAGGTTTGAAGAACCTCTTGAAGAATCCGCATGCTCACTTCATGGCAGGTAATCTCTATACAGCTTCACCAAAATTAAATTTCATACAATCTTCTAATTTCTTACCAATTTCTTTTAGGACCTGTGGCTGATGACATATTCCATCGGGAAGGTATGCTATTTGGCCCTATTTGCACCCCTTATGAGAGAGGGATTTTCAAAGTGATTGTCATTATCCGCCATAGTACCCGCTAAAACCCCCACACGTAAGTTTTGATCATATTCCAGTTACACAAATGGAACTTAGGGAACGCACGCATGTTTAATAGTTAGTAAAACACATAGGGATAATTAGTAATAGATTATGTCATTTTCATGTAATTGGAAATTCCTTAAATATCGTGACGGTTTGGTTAATGTAGGTTGGTTTCAACACCGCAATCTACCACCCTAATGTGGATTGCGGGAGTATATACTTGAAGATGCTCCTACCTGAGCACTGGAGAGCCGACTACAACATAACCATAGTATTTGAGGCTCTTGTGAAGATGTTGACTGAGCCAGAGTTGGGGGAAGGAGATAAGTTTGTGGATTCCATTGCTGAAGTCTACATAACCGATCAGGACCGTTTCAATGAGAAGGCACAAGAAATGTCTGAAACTTTTGCCAGAGGATCAAAGAGCACCTGATCCTTTAGATTTCTATGAAACGGATAGGGGGGGTTTATGTAAATTATATCTTCGAACCTTTAGTTTATCTATTTTAATTTCTTTTGATATGGATTGGAACTTTATTTTTTCTTATTATGTTAATTATGGTTTGGAACCTTTAATTTATTTATGTTAATTATCCTTAATTACTCTTATTTAAGTAAAGAAGTTTTAAAATTCATCTTCGTAAAAATACAAAAAGAACTGATCATACAATTAAAACCGCAATACTCGATAAATTAGAACCGCAAAAAAAAAGTTTTAGACAGCAAAAGTATAAAAAGCATAATTATATAAGTAAAAAAGTTGTAGACTTCATCTTCTTACAAAACCCTAGTTTTAGACATCAATGGAAGACTTCATCTACAGAGTTCCACAAGAGACTTCATCTGCGTCATGAACATCTAGTTATAGACTTCTACGTGAGACTTTAAGTACAGACTTCTTCTGAAGAATTCGTATGCGTCCTGAACTGACTTCTATGGGAGACTTCAAGAGCAGACTTCTACTTTCCTTCAACCTTGAAACTCTACGTAACAAAAAAAAAAAACAGGCCCCTTAAAAACAGAGTCCCCTCACAAACAGAGTCCCCTCACAAACAGAGTCCCCTTAAAAAACAGAGCCCCCTCAAAACAGCGATTTTAACTTACACAATTAGCGCGAGTATGTCCAGATTGCCTGCATTTTGAACAACTATATTGTATGTGAGCCTTCCGCGGTTTTGGCGTAGTCTTTCTAGCGATTTCAAGCCATGTTTGCCACCTTGACTTCTTCTGCCTTCCAGGAGGACGCCGGATGAGTGGAGTGAAAACTTTGGCAAACTCGGGCTCTTTTATATCGACGTTTTTGGGGAAAATGTTGCTTGCATACGTCGAATACAAATATTCCTTTGTGTATGACGGGCATACGAGGGCGGCAACATCCACTTTAAGGCTTAGGAGCAGCAGCAATAGCATGTGAGCAAAGTATTTTCTCAACATCATACACTCCACATCCACATGTTCGATGTTGGAAATCAACGATACAATCTTTATGTTATCCTGTCACGTTAAATCGCCAACCGTCTATGCGTTCGACAGTCATCTTGTCAGCATAATGCTGACAAATAGTTAGCAAATATTCAACTCCCTTGCTATGTTTGGTTGTGAGACTTATAGCGTCTTCTCGCCTTTTAAAAAACCATCTTCCTAGCTTCTCCCATATGAATTCCAAAAGAAAGGGTATGGGAAATCCTTGAGCTGGCTTAAGTGCGCAGTTTATCGATTCAGCAATGTTGCTCGTTTGTATGTTGTATTGTTCTCCTAGAAAGTGAACGCGGACCCATAGTTTCACATTTGCGTTCTCCAAGTAAGCTGCAAGATCGGGCTTCGTCTCACGTAAGGCGTCCATGAATCTGTTAAAATCATAATGCGTATATGCATTGTTATTCTGTAGGTGATAATAACATATCCCTCTTGTTGCCCATGGCATAACAGTTTCAATGGCATTCTTAATCGAGGCGTGCCTGTCGGACACTATGACCAAAGGAAATTGATCGGAGACACATCCACTCAACTTGGTGAAAAACTATTGCCATGATTCATCTTTTTCAGAGTCTACAATATCAAAAGCTAACGGGAATATTTGGAAATTCCCGTCCTGGCCGCAAGCCACTAGCATAACTCCACCGTACTTCCCCGGTAGATGACACCCATCCACCACCATAACTCTTCTCAGAAACTGAAAACCGGTAATAGAGGCTCCAAGAGCCATAACAGATATTTGAATCTGTTTTGATCATCAACCACAAGATCAGTGACAGTTCTAGGATTGGCTAGCCCGATGCGATAGATATACGACGGCAGCTGCTCATATCCATCTTACGCTGTTCCCCTCACCAAGTGTTGTGCAAATATTAAAGCTCTATAGGAAGTGGTAAATTCATCTGCATACCATATTTATTCTTCATTGCAGATCCAATCATCTTCGGCGTTACTCCATCGATTGTTCCCCATTCATCATAAAACAGTTTAGCAATATATCTCGGAGCATGACGTTTGCGCAGAGAAATTCGGTCCGCCACATTGCAAGTATGATCTTTTTTGTACAAGGTAACCCAAAACCTTTTTGGTTCGTTTTTTACAGCCGCTCTAATCCTCCAATTGCATCCTTTCACACCGCAGATGGCTACAAACAACTTTTGTGTAGATTTATGCACTTTAAACGTGAATTTCGACATTATAGCCGTCAACCGCAGCTCGGATACAAGCGCATCCTTTGTAGGAAAACTCCCAGTCGTATAGACCGTTTGACCATGTCATGTTGGATCTTGGGCCTTCACCAACAAAGCCACCTTCCGCAACAAGACACGTATTATCATCATTATCAGTTTCACTACCATCCTCATCCTTAACTTTCCCATATACAGTATAATCCTTAAGGTATTCATCTTTAACCTCACCAGCATGAGATTCTTCCACATCATCATCATCATCACCATCGTCGTTGACGTTAACCTCACCACCATCAGATAATCCGATATCTTCGCTTCTCTTCAAACTCTCTCTACATCCTCAAGGTCTTCGTTAACATTTCAACCAGCAACCTCATTGCCACTAGCCATACAAAACGACTCGAGACACAAAGTCGACATCTATGCGTTTTACATAACTCAACCAAGAGACCGCGCCTTGTCTATCATTTGAGACAAGCATAGGGGTGGACAATCCGTGTCCGTTAGTTGTAACATTGAATTCGGCAACGAGTAAGTTAACTCGACGAAGTCGTTCTTGTCCAGCTCATAGTCTGCTAGGCCATCTCAATGAGTTCACGGTGTGTACAAAATCACTCAAGAAAAACATTCTCCCTCCTTTGGGATTGATCCACCTCAAAATGCACTTACAGTCTCTCATCACCCATTCTCCAAAGACACAGGTACATAACATTTTCTGAAAGACATTTGAAACAACACAAAGGCAACTGTTTGTTTTGTTTCACAGAGACTTCAAAGGTGAAGTCGTTTGGAAAAATAATTATCAGAAATTCGTAAAATCGATTACAGAAGAATATAAGACATTGAGATGTGAAATTCATACATAAACAACAACAATACTAATACACATGGTAAAAAATTAAAATTTCGAAAATGCACATTATATTATGATACAAATCCATTTTTTAAAAAGATAGTGCAAGAGACTTCTCAACGAAGTCTACGCACAGACATCCTCTGTGAAGTCTAAATTTATAACCTAAACACCCAATAAGTTCAGAAAAATATATAAAAATAATTATGCGATTAAAATAGTTCAAATCTTAAAAACATCAAAAGCCATAGTGAACAAACATGTAGGACTAAGAAAAAAAACTAATTCAAATAGGCTAAAATTGCATTTTACGAAATTATCATTAGAGAACTTCACAGGCGAATTCTCTCAGTAGACTTCTTTGATGAAGGTCTGCTCTGCTATGGGAAGCAGACTTCGCCCATGAGTCTAAATTTTATAACCTAAACACCTAATAAAATTCAGAAAAATATAAAAAATAATTATGCGATTAAAATAGTTCAAATTTCTAAAACATCAAAAGCCATACGTAACACACATGTTAGGACAGAAAAAAAAACTAAATTACAAATAGGCTAAATTGCATTTTTCACTAAAATATCATTAGAGACTTCACAGGCGAAGTCTCTTAGTAACTTTCTCCGATGAAGTCTGCTTTGCTATCTGAAGCAGACTTCGCCCAGTGAAGTCTTGAAGCACGGCGTCTAATTTTGCCAATTGACAGATTTTGACTTTTTTAACAGACTTCACATGCGCAGTCTGCTACACAAGGAGACTTCGTCAGAGAAGTCTATACCAGTTTGGGTCTAGTTTTGCAATTGAACAGTTTTGACTTTTTTAGTAGACTTTCATCTTGGAAGTCTTTTCGGTAATAGACTTCATTTAGGAAGTCTATTACGTAATTAGACTTCCTCGATGAAGTCTTTTTGTCTTCAGAGACTTCTTCGGCGAAGTCTACCCATAAAGTAGGGTATAGTTTTGCAATTGACAGAGTTTGACTTTTAAATGAGACTTCGTCTGAGAGATCTTTTTAGAAAAAGGGTTACTTTTGCAATTGACCAAAAAAATTATTTTTAAATTCCAGAATTACCGATGGTTGTAGACTTCATACGAGAAGTCTACCAATAGTCAATGTTTCAGAATTTTGGTCAAATGCAAAACTAACACCTTTTTCACGCAGACTTCTCAGATGAATTCTCGATAAATAGTCTTCGTTCCGGTCAATTGCAAAACTAACCGCCTTTTTTCGCAGACTTCACAGAAGAAGTCTTTGTACAAAGTCAGCCTTAACGGTCAATTGCAAAACTAGACCCCTTGTAACCAGACTTCGACGGTGAAGTCTAAACACCGTTTTTTGTTTTCAAAGGAGAACTTCAGACTTCATCGTGGTTCAATCGTGAAGTCTGAGACCCAAAAAGTCAATTGCAAAACTAACCCCCAGTTGACTATTGAGACTTCACCCATGAAGTCTACCTTCTGGAAAATCGGAGAAAATGAAGCAAAAATTACCAAGATTCGGTTTGAGCTTGTGTTTAGCTTCTTAAACGGCCAAGAACTGATCACGCCAACAATACCCAAGCAACCCAAGCGTTATTATGCTCGAATCTTAGTAAATCGCAAGATATATGGATGGTAAATATTGAAAACGATATTATAGAGTTTAATGGTTGAAATGAGAGAGGAGATCGACAAAAATGGAGCTTTTAACTCAGCTTTAAAGCATTAACATCACTTAATTCGGTTGTTTGAATCATTGAGAGCTCAATTTTGTTTGGTAAGTGTGGTTGGGAGCTATTGAAAACGATGACATTTTCGTTATTACGTGAGAATATTTGGGTTATTGTTTTTCAAACCCAGCTACCAGACTTCACAGGAGAAGTCTGCGCTAGATATTTTTGTGTAAAAAGAAGCTGGGAAGGGTATTTTAAGGCATTTTGAAAAGAAAAGGAAGAGGGGTCTAGTTTTGGAATTGACTTCAAATAAGGGTCTAGTTTAGCAAGAAGCCCTTGGATTAATTCAAAATTTTAAAGAATCTTTCATATATATCTTTACATTATAAAAAATAGACATTTAATAAAACATTTTTAATAGTTAAAATACATATAACCTCCGTGTCATATAAGTTTTTTTTTTAAAAAAGTAATAAAAATAAACAAAATTTCTCTCCACAAAATTATAAGAAAACTAACTAAATAGTTTTTTTTATTTTCTAATTTTTTTTAGTAGATTCCAAATTTTTTGTTTTCAATTTTTTTTAAAAGTAATTTAACTTTTTCATTTTTTAAAATATTTTAAATAGTATTTCTTCTAAATTATTCTAGTTTCTTAAATTATTTATTTTTAGTAACTTAAGTTTTACTCGAATGTTTTCTATTTTTAAATTTTTTCTATTAATTTTTCTCTTAATATATTTATTTTTAAAAAAATATTTCCTTATAGTAATTTTAATTTCACTTGAATATTGTTATAAACTAAATAGCAAAAATTTTAATGAAATCTATGTAAATATATTTTTTATAATTTTTTTATTTTTATTAGTAATTTATTCAATTTTTAGATCAATTTAATTTTTCGATTTCGTTTCTAAAAAATATTTTTTCTTATTTTCTCTTAATATATTCAATTTTTTAAAAAATATATTTTTTTATAATAAATGAAATTTTATTTGGATAAATATATATATTTTTTAATCTAAATAGTAAAAGATTTAAATATGTAGGTTTATTAAAGGTAAACTGGTAATCAACCATTTTGAGGATGAATGTGAGCATTTTGTACTTTTCTTTTCAATATATAAATATATAAGATACAAGAAGAAATATGAGCCACTCACATAGAAAACATATTGTACTTAAAAAAAAGAGACCATAAATAGTAATGTTACTTCTATCACAAGGGAAATAAGAAGATCTAACTTGGGCTAAAAGTTTCCACCTAAGTAAGTTTCATGTCTGTGCAAAATCTCCAGACCTTCTTCGGAACGGTGAGCGAGTGAGTGAGAAAAGTATTTATAGCTCATGAAGCTCTTAGAACAGTTTCCCAATCACCGTACTTGGAACTGAAAGTGCCTCCACCGTGCCACTTTGCATACTCAACCATTGTCGCTCTCGCACAATCATCCCACGTTTGAACTATTTCTTTCAGAGATACTGGTTCTGCAAGTTCCTTCATTGACAAACCGAACCTCGACCAGGTTCTCGCGGATAGATTCTCATACTTGTGTACACTGAAACACAGGGATATAAATCCATAAGATCATAAAATCCTCCATAAAATCAGATTCTACAGTTATTTCTTACCTGGTGTCAAAGGAGATTTCCTCGAGAATTATTGGGGAACTATATGGGTAATTCGCAGGAACTAGTAAGCGTAAAGGTTGAATCTGTGACTGCATCAAACATTAGAGACATAAACAGCTGAGCAAAGGGTGAGGAAAAAAGATTGAAAACTAGTAAGAGATTAAGGTTCAAGAGACTTACGATCTGTCCTGACTTGTAATGATCTTTGAATGTGGCACTGAGAGCCACAGGGGCATAAGAACATGTGACGATTGTTCCTGAAGAATCTTCATCGCATATTTCTACCATTGTCTCTACAAGTCTCCCATTTATTTCTCTGATTTCTTGCAGGAGGGCACAACCAGGCTGCAAGATTGAAAAAAATGAACCTATTTCGATGTTGCATTTGATAAAACAGACGAAATTACAGGCAATAGATTTTACCGCAATATTGTTAACTTTCGAGCCAGATGATGCTGTGGAACCAACTTCAGATTCCAGGCTACTCAACTGTTTATCGCTATCAGTTTGTGATGCGATAACTCGGGGCAGTGTGCTGATTAAGCGCTTCAATCTCTTATTCGGATTTGTTTCACTGTGTGTCATTAATTTTCTTGTTTGAAAACGGAAATTTGTCCTCTCACTCAAATCCTCGCCTAAACCAGCTCGAGATCCTCCATCGGGGTGGAACGATCCTGCAGTCCTGTCAACCATACTGATGATCGAGCTAATCTCACTTACAGATTCTGCCAAAGACTTTGGTGATGCTGATTGAAACTAAAAACTCACACACATTAAACAATTGGATTAACAAAGTAGAGAAGATGAAAGTAAACTTCAATATGATAAGAGTTTATGATTTCTCACCGCTTTTATCAGACGATCAATAGGCCGCTCTGTGATTGGCTCGGGGGAAAGAGAAAATGGAACATGTTCTTGTATGCCAAGTTTACCAGAAACCGTAGACTCAACAGATATGGGCCTTTCAGCATCCCCAGGAATCAGAGATCGAGCAAAAAAAGGCGAGCCACTAGACTTTGATGAGGTTCCAGTTTTGTTAATTGTTGCGGGAAGAATCTGCTGGTCCACTAACTGAGGAGAAGAGTGGTGCTGTATCTGAGGGGATGAAGCTGATGGTGAAACGTTAGACAGTGGCTTTGGAACCTGGCGTTGACTCGATGAGATATGTTGCTGAAGAGACCCAGCTTTGATGTCCCCTTTCCTCATCCTCACATCATTCATCTCATTTGTCTGATGTGAATTCGGTATTTGAAGCTGCTGATTCTCTTGTTGTGGTTGTTCTTGCTGTTGTTGCTGCCTATGAAATAGCGGTTGTTGTATCTGGCGATGATGGAGTTGCCTCTGCTGTTTTGGCTGAAACATACTAGACTGGACCGAACTAATATTTGAGTGTATGGCCTGCAAATTACTTGCAGGATTTTGTTTAAGAGATGGTAACAGGAAATATTCTGAGGAGGCCATAATGTTGTTCCCATCTCTTGCTTCCACCTTCGGCCTTGTCTGCGACAAAGCTGTATGTGATGTCGACCTAGGGCCAGATACTGAAGACGAGGCTCCATTTTGGTTATTTGACATCAACCGTGAATTCATTTGATCCTTTTCAAGAGACTGCGACATGTGGACTTGAGGACTTTGGGATTGTAATGTTGTTTGATGGATCTGAGTAGGAGGAAATTGTCCTCGTTGCGGCTGCATTGACCTCTGATGCATGGTGTAATTCTTGGTCAACATCAATATGTGTTCCTTACACTTGCTAAACTTGTCTCTGTGCTTCTCTGATATACTGCTCCTATGAACGTTTAAGAAATCTAGAACTGGTTCAATTAACGATTTGAACGCCTTTAACTTTTCAGTCTGCTCAGGTACCATCTTTAGTGGCGGAAGAGATTCATTCTGGAAACCGTTTGTTTATTAAACAAAAGAAAAAAGAAAAAAGAGTAGGAAAAGACAAGAAATATAAGATCAAACTCGTGACCCGGAAACAAAACAATTAGGTTATGACTAAAGTACCTTCCGAATTTGCTCCTCGAGTCTTTGGATTATTGTAACCAAACCTGGTAGATACATCTCTTTCATGGCTTTTATCTGCAATACATATTACAAGGGCATCAACAAAACAGGAAAATGATGAAAAGTTTGATATAAGATGGTTGGTGTACTAGTTTTATATGACAAATCAAAATTTCATGTTTGTGATGATAATATGTGGGAAGGAACGATGATACCTTCTGATAGGTCTCCTCCTGCCAGTCACAAGTGGCATTCACCGTCTTGCATGTAGAATCTTGAGATGCTACAAAGAATATTATAGATTACCATTAAAAATTATTAAAACTAAAACCATAGGAAAATGATATATTGGAGGATGATAAGTAACAAAAGAAAACATTATCAACAAAGTTGGTAATAAAGGAAACATACTAGATGGATTTGCCAGAGGTGCTCTCTGTGATTGATGTGGATGATTCTGTTGGTTTACTATGTTTTGGGTTTGGTGCAAGGAACTTGCTGCTTGAAACCTTTGGGTATCATTCTGTACAGAATCCAAATGTTGCTTCATGGAATATTGTGGTCGGTATTGTTGTGACATCATTGGTTGAGATTGTCCAACTTCTTGACTTTGAGTACCCAACAAACTTGATCCATGCGCATTAAAGTTACCAGATTGACTGTCGAGCATATTTTGCTGCTGCTGTGAGGGCAAGGCCGAAGCATTATTAAGGCGTTGCAGGGTCATATTTTGGAGGCTATTATTACAATGTTGTTGCAGCTGGGACGACGATACCCTAAAAGCTCCTTGTTGCAGTCCGATATTCTGTCGTGATGTTGGATGACTCTGCTGTGTGTTTGGAACATTCATCAGTTGACAAATGAAATTTTGTTCTAGTTGTTTATGTTCCTGGGACGGTAGAACCATATGCTGTTGAGGACTAGAACGGACCGGCTGTGTCGGAAACTGATGTCTTGGCAGCAATTGAGAGTTTTGTTGACCTGATGATGGTAAACTAGAAAGAGCTGAAGATTGAGAGAAGGACTCCTGAATAGGTAGTTTTAACAGGCTTTGTGGATGATGCTGCTGTTGCTGCATATCATGAGAAAGTCGCAAATTCCCATGGCAGATTTTTTGTTTCAGAAGGTGTTGATTCATTTGATACTGTTGAGGTTGTTGCTGGTGAGAAAGATGCTGTTCCCTTCCCTGCATCTCTCTTTGAGAACCGGGAAGAATATTTGAATGAACACCTTCACTTACGCGAATGTTGACATTCTGGGCCATTGAAACGGTCATAGGGACTTGAGTTGGCAAACAAGATGACCCGGGAATGTTGAGATTGCTCTGTGTGTTTTGCAGTAACCATTTTTGGCTTGTTGGAGTCGGAAGTGATGGCGCTTGATTCATAACTACTTGAGCTGCTGTTCAGATCGTATACAAAATCTCGTGAGCTAATATTATATAAATGAGATAACCATCTCTAAGTATAGACACATAAACAACGTACAATATAATAAGATTAATGACCCACCAAAAGATAAGTTTAAATTATAATTCTGAGAGTAAAATTATAATTACTTTGATCTGGAGTATTGACAGAAGAACCCAATTGCACACTTTTGTAAGTTTTTTCCATCCAATGCATCTTTTCACTGAGTTTCCGAATGTAATCATTCTGAGACAAAACAAGGGTCAAAGAGATAAAATCTCAAATTCAGATTCTGAAGGTAATATGATAGATAGAACCCATTTGTATTGGAGCACCTTATCTTTGGCTATTCTAAAGGTCTTGTCCTCAAATTTGGAAGCGATGTCGCTAATCTTATCATCATCTTTCATAGGAGAAAGTTCCTTTAACTTTTCAATTCTACACATACATAAGAACAAATATCAGTGACATTTTAAATGATTTGACTAATATTCGTAAACAATACCTACTAGTCAAAAGAACTAAGAACGAAGGCTTACATTTTCAAAAGAACCTTTTTCCGTAATTCATGAGGCTCAAGTTGTAATCTCCAATCATTAGCATTATTCACAGCGGAGTCTCGGCCTTGTTCATTAGGCTTCCGATTAGTATTTCCCTCCATTAAGGGAGTCAAATGTTTCCCTACGGCAATATGTATGTGCTTCGGTGCAGAACCTCTCCTTTATTGACCTTTAAAACGACAGAAAAATAATTGTTAGTATCCAAAACTCAGAGATAGATATATATTCCAAGTATCCAGCACTCAAACAAATCAATTTCGTAGTTGCTACTACTGCACAGCTGTGTAGATTAGCTCTATTAAAGACATTAAACCTATCTGTCATAAAACCAAACTAATATACAACTGAAACCTAGTTGATATCATGATACCATGTTATTACTAATACCCTAAATTTCAAATTTCGCATTATAGTCAAAACAACTTGTACTGTGTTTCTGGGAAGAGTAGAACCCAAATCGAAACAGAGACTAGATACGTTAATCACAATAACCAAAAACACGATCACACATATAATATAATCAAACTATGATAAGAACAATAGATCACACTCAATCCGACATCCCGAACAATTTAAACAGAGACTATAAGAAACTCACAGATCGTAGAAAGAGGGATCGAGAAATTGAAGAATTGAGAATCTGAGAATTGAAGGATACAGAGGAAACCTAGGCCTAGACGCAAAAAAAGGAAAAGGACGTAGGAAGAATTACAAATCATATCTATATATAATAAAGTCATTCCCTTTTTCTTAGTAATTAAAAAGTCGAATCACTATACTCGAATTCTGGGAATATTTGTGACATGTGTCATTCTGTGATAAATTTGTGAAGTGTGTGAGATGTGTCAATCTGTTATAAATCAGGAATTTTTCTTCTGTTCTTAAAGTTTTGGATTTGGACTTGAACAACTGCACAATAGGCAACTCAATCTCACACTTTTTTTTTTTTACCTTTTTCATTATTATTGTCTTTTTGTATTATTATTTTTTTAAATAGCATTGAATGTTTCTTTTATATATTTGACATCAAATAATTATGATAGTTTGAATAAGAATAAACTATGTTCATTTGGTATATATATATATATATATATATAATAAAACTTTTTTTTTCTTTCTCTCTCTCAGTTTTCTACGTCAGCAACATTTTATTTTTATGACTTTAAGATTTAGGTAAAAACTCACATTCATTACATTAACCGCTTTAAAATTCGTTACTTTCTTCTTCCCATCTAAATTTGGATCTTAGTAGTCACGTAGCCAGCGTTATCATGTCTGAAATAGTTAGTGTGATTGCCTCTTTCTTTGTACACTCCACGTCTTAACCCTCAATGGGGACTCGCCGAGTACACCCTCAACGCCACCAATGGTGCATCGCGAATTTCGGCATCTTACCCCCGAAAAAACCTTCGCATACTTTTCTAACCTCGGCACCATAGCCTCGGCGAATTCGTCCCCTCGCCAGCTAATAGTCGACGATACTCTACATGGCAGCGGAGAGAAAAAATTGGGAATTTCAACCTTCTAGGTCTAACTGTAGCAACCCAACGGACCTCGGCCCAAACATGAAAACTGAAAAATTAAAAACTCCATGTAGGTTTTTACACCTTGCTTAGAAAAAAACATCACACATTTTAAACCGTCTATGAGAAACGCCATAAGAGTGAAAAGTTTATACACGTCGTCTTTGAAACCGCCAAGGAAAGAGAACCGTCGCATGCCACATCATCGCCTCCACCTAGGTCCGCTATAACAGGACGACGCAGTTTTCACACCGGCTTAGGAACCTCCTAAGAAATAGAACTGCCAAAGCACACATCAGCCCACCCACTAAGGTAACTAATTAAAGTTTTCATTCATCTATTGAATCCTATGGTCTCCTTCATATGCCCGTTTCACGGGTCATTAATTACCTCTACACTAACATCCCAGTGATACGTAATGATTTGTATACTTTTTTCATTAACTGTCCACTTTGTTCGCTCACGACACCACTATATATTACACTTCTACAAATGTGTCAAATCATCAATATTTACCAACCTCATTCTAAATGACTTCACCTGGTGTGCTAATACTCTTTTGTATGATCTTTGTCTTCTAACGTATAATTATCTATCTGCTCCCAAATATATGATCTTCTTTTTCAGCTTAATTTTGTCTCTATTGTTTCTAATTGTTTTAGATGGATCGTGACATTGTTTCAGTAGCGTAGATCAATCTCGGACAGCTTTGCCTGGTAAAGTTTTCCCTTTTTTAATCAATCATTTTTCCATGAATCTCTCACTCTATGATTGATTTGGTGGCATTTAATGATATAAAGGTGGGATTATTATGCTTTTGTTCTTCCATTTGGAGACACTGTTGTTATGAAACTTCTTCATAAACCCGTTTTATATTTATGGTTTATCATAACAATACACAACATCACATCCAAAAAGATTGAAATTGATGTCTTTCTTCTTCTCTATGGTAAATTACTTTCATAGCAATATATATATAATTTTCTATTGATCGGTCATGTTTTATGTTACTTGTGGATGCATTGGCATTCAAGAGTATTAACGATCCTATCAAGAACCAGACAATGGTTGCACTGCAATCTATATTAGACGAGAGGATCCATGCCATTTCTTGCGTGTCCTTTATGGTAATTGTTGCAAAACACATTTTCATGTCTGTGTTATTGAAATATCTAGGCTTTTTTTTTTCTCTTCAAGTTAGTGAATGATATACAAAGTAAGAATTAGATGTTGTTTGTAGAGTCTTTGATAACTGGAAGGATAGCTGGTGTTGTGGTGGAAGCTACTCTATACCCAATTGCTACAATCAAAACTCGAGTACATGTAGTTTCTCCTTAAATCAATTTGTCTAATGATCTAACGTAAGCAAACTGATGCTTGACTTACGATGACTAACTATACTGGTTTGACATGTTTAGGTAGCTCGGAACGGAGGAAAGATAATATGGAAAGGGTTATACTCTGGTCTTGGTGGAAACCTTGTCGGTGTCTTACCGTAAGTATGTAGTCAGAAAAGAAAAGATATGCAAACACATTGAAAAACTAAGACTCTTTGCTTCAGATGAACAATGTTTTTCTACATACTTACCCGGAAATCTTAGTGTGGTTGCACATTTGGTATGTACTTTCTTATAAAGTCCTGATTTGAGTTTAAGTTTTAGTTTGTCTGCTAAAGATTTTGCCTTGAATGTTTCTTATAATAGGTCTCTCCTGTGAAAGGTTACAGTTTAATTGACGCTTTGGGTTTTGTAGGTAGAGGAAACGAAAGAAACTGAAGCAAAACGGCAACGTATTGAGAGAGACGAAGAAACAAACACTGCCGAGAAGAAGGATGAAGATCAAAAGGAAGATGGGAACAAAGATAGAACTGGTGCAAAGAGAATAGAGAGTGGAGTTTTCAGCAATTATCCTACTGAGCTCTTTGGTCATACCCACAAGTTCTTATCCTCTGAGGTATATTGTTCATGTGCTTCTTAAGCTAAAGATTACTGATTTAACATCATAATTTAAACCAAGATTTTCTCGTATAGTTTAATTATTATTCTAAAGTGTTTAAATGGGATTTACAAGATCTTTTATCATGCTCTTTGGTGTCTAAGTTTCTTAATTTTGCTGCATCTGATAAATCCATATGCGCCGCCTGTAAGTCTCTTCTCATATATTCACTACTGTACTCAACAATTTTGTTTTCAAAATCAATACTTTGTACTAAAAACTATGTGATACGCTTATTGATTGGTTTTCTAATTTGCATGTACTGTATCCGGTGGGGTCTAATGCTTTCAATTAGAAAGAGATACAAGAATGTGGTTGGAAGAAGATTTATATTGATGTGAGTTTCTGGTTTTTTTTTCATGTAAACGCGTTTGCTATTATTACATTGTTGAAGAGTATACAATGTTATTTTGAGTTGCTATTAAAGGTGGAATTCATGTATTGCCCTTTAAGTGATTCTTTTCTCTTGTCGAAATTTAGCACGATGAGCAGGAACTGACTGAATTTGTCAGAACATGCCCGTCGGATTTTAAAGAGTATTTTATTCAAATGCAAGCAGCAAAGAAAAGTCAAGCACATCTTCTGTCCCAGGTAATTTCTATTTATCTATTTATATATTGGCATGAAATATCACTTGACTAATTTTCTCATATTCTTGTTTGTAAATTTTAGATGGGGGATGAGTGGATGATATTAATAAGTGATGAAAATGTACTTGAACATATATCTTGCTAGAAGTGAAGCAAAGGAGTACTTACCGATACGACTGTCACTGACCATGACTTTTGGTAACAAAATTTAACATTGTTGTGATATTAAAGAGTTTTTGGCAATGACTTTTGGTAACAAAATAACATTGTTATGATATTAAATAGTTAGAATAATAAGTGTTACATGCTTATTATCTCTTTTTTTTTTTTACGTTTATTGTGGTTCTCAGATGGAAAGCTTCAAGACCTCGAAAAGTTTAAGGAAGATGTGCATTTGTTAAACCTTTGCAGGAAAAAGTTGTGGTTTTATTTAGGATGGCTCTAGATGATTTTAATGTAAATGGCTACCTTGACATATGCTCTTTAAAGACTACATCGTCTCAGGCTTACCAAAAGATCACTTTTCTTGGTTTCAAATGTTGTAACGATTAGAAATTACAAATTCGTAAATTACGAGATGGGACCAAACCTAAATGATTGGACAAAAAAAACCCAAAAATCTTTTTCTAAAGATTGGACAAAGTCGACAAATGTACGACTCATTACATTATACCAATAGCTTTAATCATACTCTATAGTCCACAAACAAGATAAAATACAAAGGTATTGACGCTCGAGGAAATTCGACTCATAAGCATCGGTTTTCAACATGCACGTGCGTGATTTGGATCAATAAAGTTTTTTTTTTCTTCAGTTTTACGTTGTTTTCCTTTGTTAATCTACCCTAACAACTATTATGTATTAGTTGTACAATGATATTTCGGTAGAATATTCTATTAATAGAAATATTCTATTTTGGTAGAAATATTCTATTTTGGTAGAAATACTTCAATTGCACTTGATAGTATTCCATTGTTGGGGAATGTTATGTGTATTTTTGATTCTTAATAAAGTTTGCCATTAAGGTTTTAATATTCCAAACTTCACCAAGAATGATTTTGAAATTTGAGTTGTGAAAAACGGTGAATAAGTTTTCATTCCCTTTCAAAGGAATTATACATGATTTAAATAATGATGATAATTGCACTTTCATAAGACCAATGGATTGGGATGTTAATTTGGGTGTGAAATTTTATATAATAATTGAGTGTTATATGAAATTAAGCTCATATAGACTCATTTATAAACGAAGAAACCTCTTTTCGTCTGTAACCATTTTCTCCCTGCGATCCTGATCAAGGCACTTCACCAAAATCCTTTGTTTTTTTTGGCTGGCATCGCTTTTAGACATCGGCCACTATCATTTATGTTATTTATTTTATTTAACTTCTGCAAAATTACCAATTTTTAGTGATAAACAATGGCAAATCAAAATTTTCAAACCTACGATCTTTGCCACATCGTGACGGTGGTATCTCAGGTTTTCATTTGGTGATTTCAGACCAGTCTTTATTATCGCTTTTGCTTCAATCTTCAAATTGGGTCGCCTATCATTTCAATCTGATTTCACCGATAGATTTGAAAATTCATCTGATCGCTGTGTTTCTCGTCTTGTGTTATATCGATTCTTTTGAATCGTGATGGTTGTCCTTGTATAAGGTTTGATTCTGGTTGTCTCTCTCACTACCATTATCTCTGGTTTTCAACCGATGAACTTCCTCCGCAACAATTGTATGGAGATATCATTTGGGTTTTCATCTTGGAATCAATGGAATAACCTTTCGCTTGAAGTAGTTGGTTTCTATGAACCTTCGCAGGATCTGAATTGGTTTCTATGTAAAAGAAACCATGGTCAAAATTCATGTTACTGAACCATCTTAAATAACATATCAGATTGTACGTTTAATTAGAGTGATGCAAAACACATTTATGAGTCTCATCTGTACAATGTTAGCCTTTTACGAGTGTATTGAGAATAGACTTAACATATTTATTCTGTTGCATGTAAGGCTTCCGTTTGGAAAGAAGAGTTACTTCAACTTTTTCATCGAAATTGTATTCAATTTTTTTATTTGTTTCAATGGTTGTATTGGAATAGTTTTATGAATCACGTAAACTCTTATCATATAATATAATTACTTTGCCGTTAAAAAAAAGAATTATTTATCAAATAAACTTAAATCGTGTTAAATAAATTAATCTAGGTTTACTCATTTGATATCTACTTATTGGGTTCTAACCAGATACATGGGTAGTCTACGTAGACCCATTAATTTTATAAAACTCTATTATGATTTAAATATATATTTAAAAAAAATTTATAACTTAAATATTAAACAAAAATAAAAATCTAAAACTTCATTTAAAATAAAATTATAATTTATTACAATAAAAATACGTATTTTCCCATATTAGTGGAAAACTGTAATTCCACATGTTTCTACATTTTTGGCAGAAAACGTTATTTCGCAATTTTAACAAAAATACATAATTTTCAAGTTGAAGAAAGAAATACATGATTCCGTGATTTTGGCGGAATATATAATTTTGGATTGACAAGAAAATGGTATTCGAGTTTAATGCCTTGTCAGAAGATTGCTTTATAGTTAGTATTTTTATATTGTTTGAGATATTTAAATACCATCTTAAAGAAGTAAGTCTTTTCTATAAACTATATTGAGTAGTCCGGCCCACTCCCACTAATAAATAATAGGAATGAGAAACAGTAAAAATAGAGATAAGATACTTCCTTCTGTACGAAATAGGTCGATCCCCCCACATCAACATCAATATAATCATTTTTTTTGTTTCATTCACACAACTTATTTATTAATATAAAAAACATGAAAACTACAATTAACTTATACTTTATATTATTATTTTTAAATTAAGGAAAAAATAATTTACAAAAAATAAAATTTTACTAGATCTTTCAAAAGTTTTGAAAGAGTAATTCAACTTCTTTGAATTTTTTAAAAACATTAGAAACAATTATAGTTTTGTAAAGAGTAGTTCAATTTTTTGAATTTTTAAAAAATTTAAAAATTTTAAAGAGCAATTTTTTTCTCTTAATATATTTGAATTTTAAAAAAGTATTTTTATAATAATTTAATTTTTATTCGTTATTTAATATTTCTTTTAAAGCAAAATCACAAAATATTTAAATAGTAGCGAAATATAACATTTTTGTTTTTGAAAAGTTGTATTGTTTAGTAAAATTTAGTATTAACTTAATTTAGATTTAGATTAATTCAAAATTTTCAATGAGTCTTTCATATATATTGTAACATTTTTTGTTTAGAAAATAGACATTTAAGAAAACGTTTTTAAGAGTTCATATAACCTCCGTATCATATAAGTTTTTAAATAAAATTTAAAGTAACACAAATAAGCAAACTTTATCTCCACAAAATTATTAGAAAACTACTTATAAATAGATATTTTTTGTTATTTTCTTATTTTTATTAGTAGTTCAAAGTTTTCGATTTTTTTTTTTAAGAGTAATTAAACTTTCTCGATTTTTTAAAAATATTTTAAATAGTATTTCTTCTTTTAGTATATTCAAAATTTTGAAATAATTTATTTTTAGATATTTAAATTTTACTAGAATATTCTCCATTTTTTTTATTTTTAGTTAGTTTTCTCTCTTAATATATTTGAATTTTTTAAAAACATTTCTTTATAGTAATTTAATTTTTACTTGAATATTTTATATTTAGTTTATTTTCTTAAAACTAAATGACAAAAATTATAACTTAAACTATCTAAATAATTTTTTTTAATTTTCTATTTTTTATGAGTGATTTAACTTTTTCAAAAAAAATCTAATTTATTAGGACTTCTTCCTACTTTAGACGGCGAAACCTTCGACGAATGCTCTGTTTCATCTACACATATCTCCACCATACTATCTTGTATCGTCTCTTTTATCAGATTTGTTACCCCTTGCTTTACAACCCATTCTATTTCTTATTACACAGTTTTCATAATTTGAGTAGATTATTATATTTTTATTTGTGATGTTTAGGATAGTTTTTTATTTTGTTATAATCACCTTCATTTTTTTCAATCTTTGTTAATTTTATAAACACTGATTAATATTTAGTTCTTCCTTTTAGGCATTCCTTTGTTTTTGAAAAATCACCATTTTTAGTTCAAAAATATTGAATAATATAGACAATTTCTTAATTAAATTATCTTATATATTAAAAAAAAAGTACAAAGTGCTCACATTCATCTTCATAATGGTTGATTACCACTATGTCCTCAATAAGTCAATTTTTTTTTTTCGTTTAATATTTTTTAAAAATAATATAAAAAACTAATTAAAGCTAAAAAAATCCAATATATTAACAGAAAATATTTACTATAATTTTTTAAATTTTACTTACAATAAAAAAAATTTTTAAAAAAACCAACGATCAAATTCAACTTAACACATAATGTACTCAACGCATGGCAAACTATCTAATTAAAAATATACTTCGGTAAAAAAACTAAAAGAATAAAAATAAATTTAAAATAAAATAATTTACTTTAAAAAATCAAGCGCATAGGTTTTTGAAACGCATAGGTTTAATAATAATATGTATTATGACATTGTGTTGATTTAATTTCTCCATATGTAATTATTTTAATTACATTGAATTTACATATAATAAGAGTCAAATTTTAATATCCTATATATTTTAAGGTAGATAGTTAAATACAATCTTTATCTTTATCATTGAGTTTAATTTAATAGATTACTAAATTTCAGGTTATAGGAAAAGAATAATAGTTAGATTTGCCTTATTAACTTCTTAACCCAGACATAAACCCGAGTTTCAAGCTATTTTTTTCCTTTGCTCGAAGACTGTAAACCACAGACTCTTCATTTATGCAGTCGATGATCCACTCTTGCCATCTTTGATCTGCTCGATTCGAATCATGTTCCGTATATGAATGATTCATACTATCGATCTACCAAAGCTTCGTAATCGACACCTGAAGCCGATGAAACTCTTGTCTCCTACATTGGATTTAGGGTTCAACATCACAATCTCCTTCGAGTAATCAACGCTTCGATGCAAAATCATCATGAGGTATAATACTTAACCAAACAACATATATATTGCTTATGTCTAGAGTATGAAACTGTTGCGGAGGGTGGGTGACTGTAATTGATTTTGGATAGATTGAATGTAGGTTTCTGAACCTATGGTTCTTTTTTTATATATAGGTTCAAACCGATGAAGTGAATTGTAACACGATTCAACTATATCTGGAAAAAAAACAATTCCAAACACGACATAACCTGAATCCTTGCAAGGAAGTAGATGTCTTGCTCATGACTTGTGATTCACTGAGCTTCAGAGTCTACATGAAGACCGTTTACCCAGAGAATCCAGGTATCGATGTTACATCCCATTAATTGATTTTGTAATCATTCATTTATGTGTTTGCTACCATAAGTTTATGTATGGGCTTATAGAATGATCATGGTTATTGTGTGCAATCACTATTTGCCTATTATAGAATCTATTTAGTGATGATGGTAAGATTGATCTTAGTGCCTTATGAAATCTTCAATATTTGCAGGAATGTTGCTATCAAGTATAGAAAGTCTTCAACTTGCAAGCCAAGAAGCATGTGGTGAAATAGAACCCGATTATATAAAACTTAAAAGTGAAATTTATTAGATGATACATACCTCGTGGCCCTTGTGAGAATATATTGGTTAGTGAAAGATTTTAGCTTCAAATGATAGACTTAGATAAAGGTTTCATCTTTCATTCATACTCTCCCTTAAGGTTTCATTTACAGTCTCTTAACGCTTTTATATGCTTTACAAGATGAAAACTCTAAAACCCTAAGGAGCGTGTATTAAGCTTCACACGTGAGAAGGCTGAAACGATTGCTAATGAGGATCTGATCCATACTGCAACTTGCACTCGACGTTTTGCCTCACTGACTCTGCTCTACTGTTGTCGTTATTCTCAGGTGGCAGTGACCGTTGTGATGTGATGGGCTACGATTAAAGTTTTGGATCATGTGAGCCCAACTTGATTTGATCACTAACAGAAACCTTGTCATCTTGTTGTTTTGCAGGTGGCAAAGCTTCTATCTTGATTGGAGGCTTCATACCTTTTGCAGACTTTTACAAACCTTCTGTCTTGATTGGAGGCTTTAGCAAACCTTCTGCAGACGTTAGCAAACCTTCTACAGGCTTTAGTAAATTTTTTGCAGACTTTGGCAACCCTTTTGTTTGCATTGGAGGCTTTTGTAGTTGACTTTCAGATTGGCCAAGTTTTGCAGACTCTGGCAAACCTTTTGCAGACTTTAGCAAACCTTCTACATGCTTTAGCAAGCCTTTTGCAGACTTTGGAAATCCTTCTGTTTCACTGCAGGCCTCTGTTAAATAGTTAGTACACATCCTGACAACTAATCTCCATTCTGTAGGGGCTTATATTATGATCCTCTTTTTTTATTATTGTCACTTGTTTTAAATCTGAAAATACCAGACGAAGGTTAAACATATATATCTAAAATGAAATAAGATAATGAAACCTTGATTTATGGATACATACTTGGAGTACATTAGAAAAATCAAGTTAAAATAAGATACCATGAGTACATAAATAAACCATAATATAGCAACAGAACATTGTTTTCAGTTTAAATAACAATAAAGCAAAGGGTCATGTGATTGGTTACTAATTCCAATAATAATTAACCAATACATATACTTACTTTTAAAACAATGTGAAAACTGAAGTATTCCATAGTATTAGGTCCCCAAATTCTAGAAAACCTCTTTGAAGACCACATTTGTTGTTTGCCAATAGCTCGTTGGTCGGAGCTAAAATGGCTCTCTTTTGGAAACACATAGGATTATTATTAAGTTCCGACAATGCTAGATCTCCATATATTTCCCTACTTGTAACATTTATATGATCATTTGTCTCTGTAACAGGAAATTCTTCTGGTATGTCTATTAGTGCCTCACAATCATTAGGTTCTGAAATCTTCTTGTCCCCCACTTTTAAAAGCCAATCTAAGAACTCTTTGATATCTTTTGCATCATCGACACTTAAATTATTATTGAACAGACACATGTTCTTTATTAACTTCAATACTTTACAATGGTCCCAAAGATAAGAAGAATTCAAAGCTGCCAACACAATCTCTACCTTTCTTGCACCATTAATTACTGGGAGTATTTGCCTAAAATCTCCTCCAAAAACTACAACCTTCCCACCAAAAAATTTGTTTTCTATATTACCTATAATAGCACATAAACTTTTGTCTACTGCTTCAAAGCAATATTTGCTCATCATTGGTGTTTCATCCCATATTATCAATGATGCTTCCATACTAAGTTCCCTGAATCAGAATTGGGTGTAATTGAACATATGCGGAACTCATCAGGATTGATAGGGATTAAAAACCTAGAATGTGCAGTCCTACCACCGTCTAATAACAAAGAGGAAATGTCACTTGATGCAACATTAAGTACAATCTTTCCTTTAGATTTAATTGCATCAGATAGTGTTTTCCACATAAATGTCTTTCCAGCTCCTCCAAAACCATAGACAAAAACCACTCCACCTAAATCTTTTAACACTGCCCTAGTTATCTCATCATATATAGCTCTCTGTTCAGAAGTTAGCAACTATATCCACTGATCATGTTTTTCTTTCAATTCACCACGGTTATATCTCATCTCATCAACAATCAAACGGTTGGAGTTGTCAGTACCTTCTGTAATTGGCTGAGGGAAATTATCAATTTTTTTTAGATAATTTCCATTGAATAGCATTAACTATTCAATTTCTTGAAGAGTATAATTCTTCTTCTCAGCATCAGTTAAAATTAGATCTGCATTATTATTGGTTAAGAAGGAAGTTTAGAATATGCTGAGTATATACACCATAAATAGGAAAAGAGAATAAGTAAAGATATTAGCGTTCAAACATGGACTGTTGATTTGTAATAATTGTTTAAAACAATCAGGTGATTAGGAAAAAAAAAATTTAAAATATAATTGCTAACTTGATTTACAAAAGATAATATTATTAATGCAACGTAATTTCATGTGTGTTTAAATATTTTTTAAAATAAAAATTTAAAATTTTGGACCTTAAAGGTTAGGTAAAAAATATGTGTGACCTTAGTTGTGGGGTTTGCAAATTTGGAATGTAAGGTCGATAAGCAAAACAAAAGTATAAGTAAATGTAATTGTGATTTACAAGTGAATAAATAATTTACACAATCAATGATTTTATTTATTAAAATAATATATTTTATTATAATATTATTAAATAAAAATATTGTTGCATGAATATAATTTCGTTAACTGTGAACAATCTGACATTGGGCTATTTGTTTGTGATCATAACCGAAATATCAAAATAATTCGGCCCATATTGGAAATGTTTTTTTAATTTGAAATATTTTTAGTTAAATTATTAAAGGAAAACAAAACTTATACTTGAAAAGAGTAAAGATCGACTTCGTTGTCGTTCTAAAAACAAAAAGCATTCTAAATTCTACTGACATATCTAATCGCAAAATTATTTCAACACATTCGGAATGATTGAGAAGTAAAGGGAATCGAGAAAGGATTGTGTAAATCGACATATGTCCAGGTAAAAAAATTAAGATATTAGGGTTGTTTAATTGATTTTGATTAATTGATTTGATAGGAGTTGTTTAGTAAGGATTTTGTTAATCGACCGATGTCTATACCAACGGAGGCAAATTGGTATTTTAATTGGGGGTTTTTAGTTCAAATGAGATATATAAATGTTGAATCGGAAGTTGTAGGAAATGAATATTTGTTCGATAATGATAATCTGATATTGAGCATATATGTGGTATCATGCTAATGATTTTAAGTTGAGGTTCTTAGGTTCTGCATGCCGATGTACATGATATATTTTTGTTATTAATTTAGTTACTCTAACTGAAAGCATAGTTTTAGTATCGCCACAGTGAGTATGAGTTTATGAAACGTTAACTGGTTGCTGGGATGTATGAATTTTAGTCAATGAATACCATTTTCTTAAAAATCTTCTTGAAAATAATTAGAATGATACATATACTGTCATATTTTGTGATATTTGCATATATTTCCATATGAATAGAATATTAGAGTAATATAAAACTAAAGGGGTGACCATCTTCTTATATCATAGCATATATCCAGAGTATAAAATAGTTAAGGTTAGTGATTTATAACTTATAAATACTGTACTTTTAACTTTTTGATAACCTCGTTATGTTAATTTTAAGTATGATATTGTTTAAACCCCAAATGATATAAAAATATGAAAACACAAAAGAAGTAGAGTCTTACAACACAAAAACTGTTCAACAGAAAGAAACCTTAAAAACCGTTCAACAGAAAGAAACCTTAAAAACAGAACAAAGTTGATCATGTAAAATAAAATCTCAACAACTTACTAGTGGAAAATATAGTAAAATACTGGCAAGTGTTATTTTGATCTGTTATCTCTTCAGTCAGAGGATGAACTTTCATCTTCAATGAAAATGTTCTCATCATTGGTAGAAGTAGACTCTTGATTGTATTGGTGTAACTTGTATATGTTCCGCATAATGGTGTGAATCAAGTTTAGTCAATTTGTGTTAAGTAGGGAGCACTCTAATTTTACATGCGGTTAAATGTTGTAGCTTTGCCAGTGGAAAAATTAAATATAAATATTGAAATACCTCCAACATCTTTTATGTGAGGGTGAGCTAGTAAACACATATATTGATTTAATGACAGTGAATCAAACTTATATGTTAAACTTCATGATAGATAAACAAATTTAGGTTCAAATGACATTAACCATCGATTACTCTAACACGCTAGTCTGATAGGAGATATAGTAAAGGCACCACTCTCTCATTATAGAATTTGTCATTAAACTCAATGGCTAATTTGCCAACAGCAGTTCATTTTAATCTCAGACCCCTTAAGTTACATTTCTTGAAAATAGCAAAAACAATTATCATTCTTGTAATTTTGGAATAACATGATGAGTATGGCTATTGTTTTCTTTGCATCATTAACGGTGTAGGATTCATTCCTCACTACCTTTGACTCTTCAATTGAAGCTATTAACCCAAGAAATCTGTAAAATACATAAGTTAGTATTAGATGGCTGCATTTTAAGTTTGATAAAATTATATTTAAAAAGTAGTAATTGACATACCAATAGGATGGAAGGGATACGTTCTTCTAGTAATAAATTTTGAGAAATTTTTAATTTCATACGCATTCTCAAATTCAATATCCTCAGAAGGAGTAATGCATGTATTCTCCATAAGATGAATTCTAAACCCAGATGAAGTATGGTTCTTCCCTCTTATCATTGCATACAATAAAGTCCGAGAGTGTGATGTCCTCCCACCTGCCAACAAAAGAGAAGCAATACCACTTGAAGCAACGTTGAGAACAATTGATCCCCTTGATCGGATTGCAGTTGAAAGAGTCTTGTACATAAACGTTTTCCCAGTTCCCCCAAACTCATAAACAAAAGAAATACCTCAAATATCATTATCAATTGTGTCGATGATCTCAGAATAAATATTTTTTTGCTTGTCTATCATCATATTAAGCCATTCATCATGCTTAATTTTCAAATCATCACAATCATAGTTTTTTCATCAACTATCAACACATTAGTATCATCAAGACTATCTAGAGGTAATTAAGGCAGGGTTGTATAAGCTTTCAAAGACGTACCATTACTTCTTAAGATGCTATTAATATCTTGTAAAGCAATTTTTTGTTTTTTCTCATCAGAAATCATTAGTTCTACAGGTTAAAAAAATACAAAACAAATTTATATCAGTTACAACAGTTTAGTTTTACATCAGAGTTTAACAAATACATATTATGGGAATAAATTATTACCTGGTCGGTTTAAGTAAATTCTCCTTGTTCTTTCAATATCTTCTGAAAGTAGGGTCCAAGGTTTTTCCCAAACAGTTTCTGGTTGAGATAAAATGCAAGACATAAGCATGACAACAAACAGACGCCGAAAAATATTTCTTGTACTCCAAAAACTTATTCTTCCAATGTCATCAATATATTCCTGGTCATTATCAAGAAAACCTAGAGCATCACTTGTCAATTTGAATGTTTTATGAGTCACTCCATCAACAGTTTTGAGATCATCAAAACTGGTAGGACATTTTTGAACATTAAACAACACTCGTAAGTAATCCATCTTGCATAGTAAGTGGAACATAGTTAATCCTTCCAACAACTAATCTGGATCGTCTATGTAAATGAAACTGACTTTCTTTACCATCCCAAGTAAAATATTATGGGATCTGACAATATGTCAACTCTCTTGCTTTAAAACTAACCTTATTCAATTCAAACTAAGCCATAAACATAGAATTCTTCAACTCAAAACGATTGATAACTTTTTAAAATTCGTCATCACCTTTAAAAAAAAGTAGTTTCTTCCCTGGTAGATGAAAAGATAACCTCTGAACAGATGTTGATCGATAATGTAAAGGATTTTTTAAAATTCACCATACGGCTTCACAAGCAGATACATATCTGCGACCAAACAAATGTTAAAATAAAATTAATCCTATGATATATTACAACTATAAAATATTACATATATGTTAAAACTAATAGGTTTATGCTTGCAATCAAAATAGTCTTGTATCTCATTCTTGCTCTTACCGCATGTAGTTGATTTTTCAGAATCCCCTTTTAAATTGCCAGAAGGCTCCACAACCATAGCTACACGGTCATGCCCTTTAGTGATATACTTGAATAAATACTTTATAGATCCGGCTTGATTGCACCACTCCACATTTATGTGAGCTCTGTAACGTAGCAACAACGTTTTATTATATATTGTAACATAACGGTTATCACACTTCCATTTTTCTCCACAAATTGATTTGTATTCCTTCTGTAACTGGAACACCTTTCCTATCAACCGTTGTATGCTCTACATGTTTCTTTGGATAAAACTTAGAACATTTCTCTTCCACCATACATGGTGAGTTCCTGTTAATAGCTCCACATGGTCCATGGATCATTGTATCCTTGACAACATCATAGAGTTCTGGTTCTTTTGTCTTGTCAGGAATTTCAGCACTTATCAAATTGTCAATATCTTTTGGTTTTGGCAACTTAGAATCTGGATGCATCCATAACAAAATGTGAGCATGGGGAAGGCCTCTTTTCTGAAACTCAATCGTGTACATGGCTGTCAAAATTTAGAATTCATAGTAAATCAGTATATTCATAAAACATATAAATACTTAAAAGTAATTGGTATTTATACAATTGTATATATGAATTATATATTTGCATATACTTACATGTGAGAGTTTTGCCTAAAATATGTTTTTTTCTCAAGTCATCCATTAGTGAATTGAGCTTCATCCTGAATACTCTGCTTATAATATTTAGGCGGTCATCATAATTCAAACTGCGTCAAGTGTAATACCAAACGATCTCCAGCCATTTCGGATTGCAAGTGAAAGTAATGAACATATTTGGGAACCCATATAGCTTACATATAGCCATAGCATCCAAATACATATTCCTCATATATCGAGGTCCACAACAAAAGTAGCTGGTAAATAATATTTGTTCCTTTGATCATCCAAATCTGTTTTTCCTGAATTAGATGCCTCCATAATTGAATCATAATTATCAGCTCTCATAGTTAACTGATTTAGCTTAAAAACTAAGCCTATTTGACTCATGAGCTGTGAAAGAATCAACCAAAAACTGCTGGAACAACCTTTTTGACATGAGAAGAATTTATTACTCATTTTTCCTTTCATGTATGTGAAATGCAAACCATTAACGCAAGCTGATGCACCCCTACTCATTAGTATATATACTCTTTTTTTTCTTGTTTCCCTTCATATATCCTTTCTTTATCCCTGGGCTGAAACTGTCCTCACCTTTTGGAAATTAAAAAGGGTATTGTAGAGCTAAGTAAGCTGGATGAATCTCACTAATCCTTTGTAATTTTCATGATTTTGCTTCAATAACAATATCACGACTTGGCATATCCATGAAAATATCAACTGGAATCAACGCAGCAACCTCGGACGCTGAGGAACACAATATGTTCTACCATCCTTTAAGCAGGTGCTTACAATCCTCATGTGAAAACTCTCTTCAGGATTAGTATTAAGCATGTCTCTGGCTTACCTAAAATTTTCTACATATGGGTTTACTTCATCCAACATTTTAACAATAGCTTGAATGACACCCTTTCTTAACTTCTTCTTTTCCTTGTACTTTCCTGTATGTTTACCTTTGCTGCATTTAAATGAAATACAGTACTTCACAATTAAGGAACACATTTATCGGATGCAAAAATATAAGTCACGCTAATTTAATTAAAATCTTAGGGTTCTGACCTCAATATCCCAGCTCTGTTTCCAATCTCATTCTCTGTATCTACAATATATAACTGTGAAAACTTGGGAATTTCACCATCATTAGGCTGTAAACTTCCAAGTATATGATTGCTTTCACCTTGAGTCTGAAACATATTAGGTCCCTTTCCTTTGGCTATAGAATTTTCACATTTACCTCCAAGATATGTAAAAGAGAATATCATGTTGTAAGCTTTGATGTTTTCTCTGAATGTTTTTACTAAGTTCATCATCGTTTGTTAGCAAGGCCTACAATAACTCTAGTTGATTGTGTAGAAATGGCAATTTCACCGCTCCTAGCAAACAACTTTGAGTTGGATTCTTATCTCTCCTTTGCCTATTAATCCGTTCACCATACAACATAATAGCTCCACAATACGAACATGAGTATATAGGATCACCATGATCAAGATATTCTGCAGGAGGTGTTCAAGACTTTAAATATGCAGGTTTAATGGTGAATAATACTTAGTACAAAACATCATATAAAATATACCTGTTTCTTTCTTTTTGGTTCTCGATTTCCTGTTGTTATTTATTTTTTGGTTCCCACGAAAGGCCTTAGTGACATTTTCTTCTAAAATGTTAAGAATTTGAAATCCTTTCTTAACTTTATCTAAGATTTTTTCTACTACATCGTCTTCATCCAAAGTTATTTCATCAAAGTTGTCTTCCTCACTGCTTCATTCGTACGCTTGATTATCTGTTTTTCGAGTAAACCTTTATCTAAAAGGTTGCATAAAATTAAATATAAACGTATATAGAAGAGTATACTTTAAAATGAATCAATATATGTTATGGATTAGACAAATGACATGTTAATGTTGATCCAAAGTTTTGATCTATTGTTTCTAAATCTAACTGCGGATTCACATGTTCAAAACTTGGACCATTTTGCATTGACTCCTAGGATGTGGCCCCTTTAAGCCTTGCAAATCCCCTAATACCTCTTAAACTGTTTTTTCTTGGTAAGTACCAATCCTCTAATACCTCTTAAACTGTTTGTTTAAACATGTCAATATATAGTATAGTATATTAGAGCATCTCCATCAGACAAGAGACTCCTATAGTTTCTAACAATTAAAATAAGATTATTTTTTAATATAATTTTATTTATGAATTAAATATTAAGATATAAAAAGAAAGGAAGCAATGATATGTGTACACATGTAAGAGACGGTATCAGAAACGGTTCTAGATAGAGAGACGGTCTCTTGCTTTTTTGCTCACTTTTCTAAACTTTAATAATATTATAACTGGGGTTTCTAACTGAGAAACCATCGATGAAGGTGCTCTTAGTATCTGATTGCTCTATATATATATAAAATATATAAATAGCATAGACTTGTAGAATATATAAATGTAGCTTATACCTTGTTTCTTGTTTACAGATGGTAGACTTATGAAACTTTTAAAATACTTTTATGAAAATTTCATATAACTTTTAAGATTAATAAAACTTTTGATGTGTACATTTTGATGCTTTTGTTTGTTTTATAATTTAAGGGATTACNTTGAACAGACACATGTTCTTTATTAACTTCAATACTTTACAATGGTCCCAAAGATAAGAAGAATTCAAAGCTGCCAACACAATCTCTACCCTTCATGCACCATTAATTACTGGGAGAATTTGCCTAAAATCCCCTCCAAAAACTACAACCTTCCCACCAAAAAATTTGTTTTCTATATTACCTATAATAGCACATAAACTTTTGTCTACTGCTTCAAAGCAATATTTGCTCATCATTGGTGTTTCATCCCATATTATCAATGATGCTTCCATACTAAGTTCCCTGAATCAGAATTGGGTGTAATTGAACATATGCGGAACTCATCAGGATTGATAGGGATTAAAAACCTAGAATGTGCAGTCCTACCACCGTCTAATAACAAAGAGGAAATGTCACTTGATGCAACATTAAGTACAATCTTTCCTTTAGATTTAATTGCATCAGATAGTGTTTTCCACATAAATGTCTTTCCAGCTCCTCCAAAACCATAGACAAAAACCACTCCACCTAAATCTTTTAACACTGCCCTAGTTATCTCATCATATATAGCTCTCTGTTCAGAAGTTAGCAACTATATCCACTGATCATGTTTTTCTTTCAATTCACCACGGTTATATCTCATCTCATCAACAATCAAACGGTTGGAGTTGTCAGTACCTTCTGTAATTGGCTGAGGGAAATTATCAATTTTTTTTAGATAATTTCCATTGAATAGCATTAACTATTCAATTTCTTGAAGAGTATAATTCTTCTTCTCAGCATCAGTTAAAATTAGATCTGCATTATTATTGGTTAAGAAGGAAGTTTAGAATATGCTGAGTATATACACCATAAATAGGAAAAGAGAATAAGTAAAGATATTAGCGTTCAAACATGGACTGTTGATTTGTAATAATTGTTTAAAACAATCAGGTGATTAGGAAAAAAAAAATTTAAAATATAATTGCTAACTTGATTTACAAAAGATAATATTATTAATGCAACGTAATTTCATGTGTGTTTAAATATTTTTTAAAATAAAAATTTAAAATTTTGGACCTTAAAGGTTAGGTAAAAAATATGTGTGACCTTAGTTGTGGGGTTTGCAAATTTGGAATGTAAGGTCGATAAGCAAAACAAAAGTATAAGTAAATGTAATTGTGATTTACAAGTGAATAAATAATTTACACAATCAATGATTTTATTTATTAAAATAATATATTTTATTATAATATTATTAAATAAAAATATTGTTGCATGAATATAATTTCGTTAACTGTGAACAATCTGACATTGGGCTATTTGTTTGTGATCATAACCGAAATATCAAAATAATTCGGCCCATATTGGAAATGTTTTTTTAATTTGAAATATTTTTAGTTAAATTATTAAAGGAAAACAAAACTTATACTTGAAAAGAGTAAAGATCGACTTCGTTGTCGTTCTAAAAACAAAAAGCATTCTAAATTCTACTGACATATCTAATCGCAAAATTATTTCAACACATTCGGAATGATTGAGAAGTAAAGGGAATCGAGAAAGGATTGTGTAAATCGACATATGTCCAGGTAAAAAAATTAAGATATTAGGGTTGTTTAATTGATTTTGATTAATTGATTTGATAGGAGTTGTTTAGTAAGGATTTTGTTAATCGACCGATGTCTATACCAACGGAGGCAAATTGGTATTTTAATTGGGGGTTTTTAGTTCAAATGAGATATATAAATGTTGAATCGGAAGTTGTAGGAAATGAATATTTGTTCGATAATGATAATCTGATATTGAGCATATATGTGGTATCATGCTAATGATTTTAAGTTGAGGTTCTTAGGTTCTGCATGCCGATGTACATGATATATTTTTGTTATTAATTTAGTTACTCTAACTGAAAGCATAGTTTTAGTATCGCCACAGTGAGTATGAGTTTATGAAACGTTAACTGGTTGCTGGGATGTATGAATTTTAGTCAATGAATACCATTTTCTTAAAAATCTTCTTGAAAATAATTAGAATGATACATATACTGTCATATTTTGTGATATTTGCATATATTTCCATATGAATAGAATATTAGAGTAATATAAAACTAAAGGGGTGACCATCTTCTTATATCATAGCATATATCCAGAGTATAAAATAGTTAAGGTTAGTGATTTATAACTTATAAATACTGTACTTTTAACTTTTTGATAACCTCGTTATGTTAATTTTAAGTATGATATTGTTTAAACCCCAAATGATATAAAAATATGAAAACACAAAAGAAGTAGAGTCTTACAACACAAAAACTGTTCAACAGAAAGAAACCTTAAAAACCGTTCAACAGAAAGAAACCTTAAAAACAGAACAAAGTTGATCATGTAAAATAAAATCTCAACAACTTACTAGTGGAAAATATAGTAAAATACTGGCAAGTGTTATTTTGATCTGTTATCTCTTCAGTCAGAGGATGAACTTTCATCTTCAATGAAAATGTTCTCATCATTGGTAGAAGTAGACTCTTGATTGTATTGGTGTAACTTGTATATGTTCCGCATAATGGTGTGAATCAAGTTTAGTCAATTTGTGTTAAGTAGGGAGCACTCTAATTTTACATGCGGTTAAATGTTGTAGCTTTGCCAGTGGAAAAATTAAATATAAATATTGAAATACCTCCAACATCTTTTATGTGAGGGTGAGCTAGTAAACACATATATTGATTTAATGACAGTGAATCAAACTTATATGTTAAACTTCATGATAGATAAACAAATTTAGGTTCAAATGACATTAACCATCGATTACTCTAACACGCTAGTCTGATAGGAGATATAGTAAAGGCACCACTCTCTCATTATAGAATTTGTCATTAAACTCAATGGCTAATTTGCCAACAGCAGTTCATTTTAATCTCAGACCCCTTAAGTTACATTTCTTGAAAATAGCAAAAACAATTATCATTCTTGTAATTTTGGAATAACATGATGAGTATGGCTATTGTTTTCTTTGCATCATTAACGGTGTAGGATTCATTCCTCACTACCTTTGACTCTTCAATTGAAGCTATTAACCCAAGAAATCTGTAAAATACATAAGTTAGTATTAGATGGCTGCATTTTAAGTTTGATAAAATTATATTTAAAAAGTAGTAATTGACATACCAATAGGATGGAAGGGATACGTTCTTCTAGTAATAAATTTTGAGAAATTTTTAATTTCATACGCATTCTCAAATTCAATATCCTCAGAAGGAGTAATGCATGTATTCTCCATAAGATGAATTCTAAACCCAGATGAAGTATGGTTCTTCCCTCTTATCATTGCATACAATAAAGTCCGAGAGTGTGATGTCCTCCCACCTGCCAACAAAAGAGAAGCAATACCACTTGAAGCAACGTTGAGAACAATTGATCCCCTTGATCGGATTGCAGTTGAAAGAGTCTTGTACATAAACGTTTTCCCAGTTCCCCCAAACTCATAAACAAAAGAAATACCTCAAATATCATTATCAATTGTGTCGATGATCTCAGAATAAATATTTTTTTGCTTGTCTATCATCATATTAAGCCATTCATCATGCTTAATTTTCAAATCATCACAATCATAGTTTTTTCATCAACTATCAACACATTAGTATCATCAAGACTATCTAGAGGTAATTAAGGCAGGGTTGTATAAGCTTTCAAAGACGTACCATTACTTCTTAAGATGCTATTAATATCTTGTAAAGCAATTTTTTGTTTTTTCTCATCAGAAATCATTAGTTCTACAGGTTAAAAAAATACAAAACAAATTTATATCAGTTACAACAGTTTAGTTTTACATCAGAGTTTAACAAATACATATTATGGGAATAAATTATTACCTGGTCGGTTTAAGTAAATTCTCCTTGTTCTTTCAATATCTTCTGAAAGTAGGGTCCAAGGTTTTTCCCAAACAGTTTCTGGTTGAGATAAAATGCAAGACATAAGCATGACAACAAACAGACGCCGAAAAATATTTCTTGTACTCCAAAAACTTATTCTTCCAATGTCATCAATATATTCCTGGTCATTATCAAGAAAACCTAGAGCATCACTTGTCAATTTGAATGTTTTATGAGTCACTCCATCAACAGTTTTGAGATCATCAAAACTGGTAGGACATTTTTGAACATTAAACAACACTCGTAAGTAATCCATCTTGCATAGTAAGTGGAACATAGTTAATCCTTCCAACAACTAATCTGGATCGTCTATGTAAATGAAACTGACTTTCTTTACCATCCCAAGTAAAA
Organism: Crucihimalaya himalaica; assembly: GCA_004349715.1. Taxonomy (NCBI): domain Eukaryota; kingdom Viridiplantae; phylum Streptophyta; class Magnoliopsida; order Brassicales; family Brassicaceae; genus Crucihimalaya; species Crucihimalaya himalaica. The sequence goes on from SMJT01000043.1 coordinate 219,170, forward strand.
TATTATGGGATCTGACAATATGTCAACTCTCTTGCTTTAAAACTAACCTTATTCAATTCAAACTAAGCCATAAACATAGAATTCTTCAACTCAAAACGATTGATAACTTTTTAAAATTCGTCATCACCTTTAAAAAAAAGTAGTTTCTTCCCTGGTAGATGAAAAGATAACCTCTGAACAGATGTTGATCGATAATGTAAAGGATTTTTTAAAATTCACCATACGGCTTCACAAGCAGATACATATCTGCGACCAAACAAATGTTAAAATAAAATTAATCCTATGATATATTACAACTATAAAATATTACATATATGTTAAAACTAATAGGTTTATGCTTGCAATCAAAATAGTCTTGTATCTCATTCTTGCTCTTACCGCATGTAGTTGATTTTTCAGAATCCCCTTTTAAATTGCCAGAAGGCTCCACAACCATAGCTACACGGTCATGCCCTTTAGTGATATACTTGAATAAATACTTTATAGATCCGGCTTGATTGCACCACTCCACATTTATGTGAGCTCTGTAACGTAGCAACAACGTTTTATTATATATTGTAACATAACGGTTATCACACTTCCATTTTTCTCCACAAATTGATTTGTATTCCTTCTGTAACTGGAACACCTTTCCTATCAACCGTTGTATGCTCTACATGTTTCTTTGGATAAAACTTAGAACATTTCTCTTCCACCATACATGGTGAGTTCCTGTTAATAGCTCCACATGGTCCATGGATCATTGTATCCTTGACAACATCATAGAGTTCTGGTTCTTTTGTCTTGTCAGGAATTTCAGCACTTATCAAATTGTCAATATCTTTTGGTTTTGGCAACTTAGAATCTGGATGCATCCATAACAAAATGTGAGCATGGGGAAGGCCTCTTTTCTGAAACTCAATCGTGTACATGGCTGTCAAAATTTAGAATTCATAGTAAATCAGTATATTCATAAAACATATAAATACTTAAAAGTAATTGGTATTTATACAATTGTATATATGAATTATATATTTGCATATACTTACATGTGAGAGTTTTGCCTAAAATATGTTTTTTTCTCAAGTCATCCATTAGTGAATTGAGCTTCATCCTGAATACTCTGCTTATAATATTTAGGCGGTCATCATAATTCAAACTGCGTCAAGTGTAATACCAAACGATCTCCAGCCATTTCGGATTGCAAGTGAAAGTAATGAACATATTTGGGAACCCATATAGCTTACATATAGCCATAGCATCCAAATACATATTCCTCATATATCGAGGTCCACAACAAAAGTAGCTGGTAAATAATATTTGTTCCTTTGATCATCCAAATCTGTTTTTCCTGAATTAGATGCCTCCATAATTGAATCATAATTATCAGCTCTCATAGTTAACTGATTTAGCTTAAAAACTAAGCCTATTTGACTCATGAGCTGTGAAAGAATCAACCAAAAACTGCTGGAACAACCTTTTTGACATGAGAAGAATTTATTACTCATTTTTCCTTTCATGTATGTGAAATGCAAACCATTAACGCAAGCTGATGCACCCCTACTCATTAGTATATATACTCTTTTTTTTCTTGTTTCCCTTCATATATCCTTTCTTTATCCCTGGGCTGAAACTGTCCTCACCTTTTGGAAATTAAAAAGGGTATTGTAGAGCTAAGTAAGCTGGATGAATCTCACTAATCCTTTGTAATTTTCATGATTTTGCTTCAATAACAATATCACGACTTGGCATATCCATGAAAATATCAACTGGAATCAACGCAGCAACCTCGGACGCTGAGGAACACAATATGTTCTACCATCCTTTAAGCAGGTGCTTACAATCCTCATGTGAAAACTCTCTTCAGGATTAGTATTAAGCATGTCTCTGGCTTACCTAAAATTTTCTACATATGGGTTTACTTCATCCAACATTTTAACAATAGCTTGAATGACACCCTTTCTTAACTTCTTCTTTTCCTTGTACTTTCCTGTATGTTTACCTTTGCTGCATTTAAATGAAATACAGTACTTCACAATTAAGGAACACATTTATCGGATGCAAAAATATAAGTCACGCTAATTTAATTAAAATCTTAGGGTTCTGACCTCAATATCCCAGCTCTGTTTCCAATCTCATTCTCTGTATCTACAATATATAACTGTGAAAACTTGGGAATTTCACCATCATTAGGCTGTAAACTTCCAAGTATATGATTGCTTTCACCTTGAGTCTGAAACATATTAGGTCCCTTTCCTTTGGCTATAGAATTTTCACATTTACCTCCAAGATATGTAAAAGAGAATATCATGTTGTAAGCTTTGATGTTTTCTCTGAATGTTTTTACTAAGTTCATCATCGTTTGTTAGCAAGGCCTACAATAACTCTAGTTGATTGTGTAGAAATGGCAATTTCACCGCTCCTAGCAAACAACTTTGAGTTGGATTCTTATCTCTCCTTTGCCTATTAATCCGTTCACCATACAACATAATAGCTCCACAATACGAACATGAGTATATAGGATCACCATGATCAAGATATTCTGCAGGAGGTGTTCAAGACTTTAAATATGCAGGTTTAATGGTGAATAATACTTAGTACAAAACATCATATAAAATATACCTGTTTCTTTCTTTTTGGTTCTCGATTTCCTGTTGTTATTTATTTTTTGGTTCCCACGAAAGGCCTTAGTGACATTTTCTTCTAAAATGTTAAGAATTTGAAATCCTTTCTTAACTTTATCTAAGATTTTTTCTACTACATCGTCTTCATCCAAAGTTATTTCATCAAAGTTGTCTTCCTCACTGCTTCATTCGTACGCTTGATTATCTGTTTTTCGAGTAAACCTTTATCTAAAAGGTTGCATAAAATTAAATATAAACGTATATAGAAGAGTATACTTTAAAATGAATCAATATATGTTATGGATTAGACAAATGACATGTTAATGTTGATCCAAAGTTTTGATCTATTGTTTCTAAATCTAACTGCGGATTCACATGTTCAAAACTTGGACCATTTTGCATTGACTCCTAGGATGTGGCCCCTTTAAGCCTTGCAAATCCCCTAATACCTCTTAAACTGTTTTTTCTTGGTAAGTACCAATCCTCTAATACCTCTTAAACTGTTTGTTTAAACATGTCAATATATAGTATAGTATATTAGAGCATCTCCATCAGACAAGAGACTCCTATAGTTTCTAACAATTAAAATAAGATTATTTTTTAATATAATTTTATTTATGAATTAAATATTAAGATATAAAAAGAAAGGAAGCAATGATATGTGTACACATGTAAGAGACGGTATCAGAAACGGTTCTAGATAGAGAGACGGTCTCTTGCTTTTTTGCTCACTTTTCTAAACTTTAATAATATTATAACTGGGGTTTCTAACTGAGAAACCATCGATGAAGGTGCTCTTAGTATCTGATTGCTCTATATATATATAAAATATATAAATAGCATAGACTTGTAGAATATATAAATGTAGCTTATACCTTGTTTCTTGTTTACAGATGGTAGACTTATGAAACTTTTAAAATACTTTTATGAAAATTTCATATAACTTTTAAGATTAATAAAACTTTTGATGTGTACATTTTGATGCTTTTGTTTGTTTTATAATTTAAGGGATTACGATCCTTTTCGTCGGAGTCAGTCTCAGTCGGGCCGCTCGACCCAACCCCGACCACGTGACTCTCCCTCCGCGACTCATTCCGATTCTCATGTCCCAGAGTCCCAGATTTCTGTGGGACCAATGGACATGACTATCGAGGAGCTCGTATCGCAACTGGGTCGAACCCATATACCCCGTCTCCATCCCACCCTAGACGGGAATGCGACATGGTAAGTATTTTACAAGTACATATATTTTTTATAAAAAGTAAAAATCATAACTTACAGTTTACTTTTTGTTGGTAGGTTTGGATATACGGCTAGCGGCATCACCAAGTCGTTCTTGCGCATGATGCAAGGCCTTTTGAAGCAACCATATCCAAAATACTCGGTCATGCATGATTCTGAGAAAGAGTTGTGGTTCAGACAATTTGTTGTTAGTGTTTTGAATCTTTTATAGTGTTTTTTTTTTACTTGTTATAATTAACTAAAATGTATATTAACAAACGGTTTTTTTTCATTTGTAGCTAGATTTTACTTGGGCTCCTGAGTATACCAACGAGGTTCGTAAGGAGTTTGATGCTCTCGCCAAAGAGCAATATAAGAAGACAATCAACGAGTGGAAGCAGCGATGGGCAGCCGGGAAAAAGCCCAAGAACGTGAACGACAATGTCTTTGTCGGACTTTCGGTTTACTGGGAGCAGGCAGAGACAAAAGCATTGTCGAAGAAAAACTCCGAGAACCGTTTGAGCACGAGAGGGGGAAAATGAATTGCCACTCACAACTCTGGAGCCAAGAGTTACAAGTCCCGCGAGGCAGAACTTGTAAGTTTTTAAAATATTTTTCAAAATTTCTTTGACCTATATTACTTTTAACACGAATTAATGTTTCTTGTAATTATTATCTTGCTCGGGATGGCGTGCTTCTTCACTCTTTAAAATTGATGGAGTATACGCACACCAACCAGCAAACTAATGAAATTCATGATGGACTCGCGAGAGACGTGCTCGAGAAATCTACGAAGAGGTTGGAAGACACCGCATTGTCTCAAGGATCAACTACTCAAGAGCTCCCCTCGGAAGTGATCAACCAAATTTTTTTAGAGGTATTTCTTTTCACTATAATTAATTTATATAATTTTACATTATTTGTTTTAAATTTTCTAATTTTATTTTTATTTTGTAGGAAACTCCAAAGACTAAGGGTCGGGTCTTTGGGTTAGGAAATCTAACCCAAAGAGTTAAAGCCCTTGGTCGTTGTTCGTCTTCGTCGTCGTCCTCCTCTCAGTCGTATGTTGATCCCGCGGTCGTGGAGTCGCTCCAGGAGAAGGAGGCTCAGATCAAGGTTTTAGAGACACAAATGGAAGAGGAGAGGACCGAAAACCGCAGGAGAGCCGCAGAGATGGAGGAGGATCTAAGAGAGACAAAGAGGAAGTTACTCGAGATGGATAACTTCATGGCGGAGATGCGACGAGCCTTCCCGAGAGGTCCGCCGAACCCGACCCCGTGATTTGTTTCGGTTTATAATTTCGTTTTCGGTTTTTGTTGTTTTGAATATTAATATTTAGTTTTAAACTTTTTATTTTATTTAGAAATTCGAATTTATTATTAATTTATAAAAAAAAAAATTATAATAATTTTAATTTTATAATTAAAATTAAAATAATTTAAAAGAAAAACAAAAAATTTTAATATATTCAAAAATTTTAAATATCCGTAGGTTCTAAAATAGCCAAACCGTCGGTTATTCCGTCGGTTTATAATCGATAGATATAACCATCGGTAATTCTGTCGGTTTATAACCAACAGATATAACCATCGGTAATTCTGTCGGTTTATAACCGACAGATATAACCATCGGTAATTCCGTCAGTTTTACTCCGTCAGTTTTACTCTGTCGGTTTACTCTGTCGGTTTTAATCGTCAGTTAGGCTGTCGGTTTTCCCGTCGGTTTAAAGACCGTCAGTTAATTAGCGACAAAAAACCGACGGATTTTGAAAACCGACGATATAGGACTGACGGATTCGTGTGGTCGATAAACCGTCTGTTTTGCCCAAAACCGACGTCATACCGACGATTTTGCCCGTCGGTTCCGGCGTGTTTTCTTGTAGTGTTATTCAAAGGTGAATTTTTCCAACATCTTCTGAAGAAACATATACATTCGTCAAATCCCCCAAAACATCTACTTGTGTTTTGTATGATCTTGAACCAACACCTTATAAATATTATATGCAAGTTAAGACAATATACACAGAAAAACCAAAAATGATTGAAAAGCCTTATATAAGTTGGGTACCTTGCTTGCTGTTTATTGATGCAGGATTATATGGTGAAGGACCACCATTAAACAAACGTTGTTTTCCAAGCGGTGTTTGTAAACCGAACTCATTTTCATAAGGTAGTAAATTTGTAATATCCTTCAACACGTTTAATGGTTTACCTTTATATTGAAACAATACATAGACTCATGTTGTTATAATCAAGTATTAACATTTGAGACATATATTATTTTTAAATTGTTCATATATACCATTGTTTGTTTTTTCAGATGGAAATCTAAATTAATTGAAAATCAAAGGGGATTGTCTTCGTTTCTGTAGTACTAGATCTCCAACAATTGTTGCAAAAACAGGTAAATCTGATAAACAATGCATAGGTTGTACCGAAGACATTGATGACCGTGTAATAATGTCCACAATATTTGATGAAAAACTAAGGTAAAACTCTGAAAATATGACATAAGAATGGATGTATTGTAAATATTTAGAAAACATAATACTAATTATATCATTGCTCATTATGTAGAACATTTTTTATTATTTTTGATGTTTGCAAGATTTGTACTTCCTTCAATTCCGACAGCTGCATACTGCGCATTAGGTACATACTTTAACCCATCATAGATCATTTTGAATATAGAACTAACTTTAACCTCATAACACCCTACTCTGTTTAGAGTAGGGTCAAGATTCTCATCATTCACTAATGATCTGGTCCGTTTTATGTTTTGTGAGCATAAAACGACTTTAGATCCAATGTCATTCTCAATTTTCCTCTTTTTTATTCTTTGAAACTATTAACCATGAGAGAAAAGAATTAGTTAGGAAGTTTTAGGTAATAAGATAGAAGACTACTAAAGCAAAAGTGACATGAGAAAATACTATTAATAAGATTTAAATAAATAATTTAATAAGTCAAATTTATATGAATTTCATCCAAAATAAATAGTAATAGAAAGTTAAGATTTTTTCGTTTTTAGTTTCAAAATCTTAACAAAAACAGCTTATGAGTATCAAATCATATCGCAAATTGTATGATTATTGAAAAGCAAACATTTATTATAGTATACATAAAATATTCATTTGAAAGATTTTCTGAGTAATCTAATTAATGGATATTTACTGATTGATTCAATTAGATATACTAAATTTCTATTTAAAATTCATTGCCAATTAATTAAAATGTAAAACTTAAGATTTTTAAAAGTTAGAATGACCAAATAGTCTGAATCCTTTTTCTTAACTTTAAAAAAAAACATTATTATATATACTATTAAGGTAAACTTATATGATAAATGATTAATTACACATGCGATGTTGTATTTACTGAGACTATTACTTCAATTTATAAATAGTTAAAACATTTGGGCTTCTTGCTAAACTAGACCCTTGAAGTCAATTCCAAAACTATACCCATTTTCCTTTTCTTTTCAAAATACCTTAAAATACCCCTCATCGCTTCTTTTTCACAAAAATACCTAACGCAGACTTCTCCTGTGAAGTCTGGTAGCTGGGTTTGAAAAACAATAACCCAAAGATTCTCACGTAATAAAGAAAATGTCATCATCTTCAATAGTTCCCAACCACACTTACCAAACAAAATTGAGCTCTCAATGCTTCAAACAACCGAATTAAGTGATGTTAATGCTTTAAAACTGAGTTAAAAGCTCCATTTTTGTCGATCTCCTCTCTCATTTCAACCATTTTACTCTATAATATCGTTTTCAATATTTACCATCCATATATCTTGCGATTTACTAAGATTCAAGCATAATAACGCTTGGGTAGCTTGGGTATTGTTGGCGTGATCAGTTCTTGGCCGTTTAAGAAGCTAAACACAAGCTCAGACCAAATCTTGGTAATTTTTGCTTCATTTTCTCTGATTTTCCAGAAGACAGACTTCATGGGTGAAGTCTCAATAGTCAACTGGGGGTTAGTTTTGCAATTGACTTTTTGGGTCTCAGACTTCACGATTGAACCATGATGAAGTCTGAAGTTCTCCTTTGAAAACAAAAAACGGTGTTTAGACTTCACCGTCGAAGTCTGGTTACAAGGGATCTAGTTTTGCAATTGACCGTTAAGTCTGACTTTGTACAAAGACTTCTTCTGTGAAAACTGCGAAAAAGGCGGTTAGTTTTGCAATTGACCGGAACAAAGAATTTTTATCGAGACTTCATCTGAGAAGTCTGCGTGAAAAAGGGGTTAGTTTTGCATTTGACCAAAATTCCGAAACATTAGACCCGTGCTTCAGACTTCACGGGCGAAGTCTGCTTCAGATAGCAAAGCAGACTTCATCAAAGAAGTCTACTAAGAGACTTCGCCTGTGAAGTCTCTAATGATAATTTTAGTAAAAATGCAATTTTAGCCTATTTGTAAATAGCTTTTTTTTTCTTGTCCTAACATGTGTGTTACGTATAGCTTTTGATGTTTTAGAAATTTGAACTATTTTAATCGCATAATTATTTTTTTATATTTTTCTGAACTTATTAGGTGTTTAGGGTATAAATTTAGACTTCACGGGCGAAGTCTGCTTCAGATAGCAGAGCAAACTTCATCGAAGAAGTCTACTAAGAGACATACTCACCCAGAGGGGAAGTCCAAAGCGTCCCCCATTCACCAGGAGTTAGTGCACCCTTGACAGCTGTAAGAAGCTTAGGGTTTCCGATGTAGTAGCCTATACTTTTCTCAGCCTGCGGCTCAGCGTCTTTGGTGAAATGCCTGCGTGGAAACTCTGGAATATGGTGAATAGCCTCCTTCGATTCGTATTCAGCTATTTCGCGCGATAGAGCCATATAACAAACCTATGTCACAGAATAAAAAACGGGAAGTTAGATGACTGTGAAGTGTACGGACTTCGCCGGCGAAGTCTGCATATAGACTTCTCTTATGAAGTCTCCAACAATATAGTAAAAAGGGACAGACGAAGAGACTAAACTGAAATTTAATTTGATTAGCTGGTACGAAAATGAAGATGAAGATGTGAATGAAGTCTGTGATTTCCAGAACTGCGAATAAAATAAAAGATTGGGTTTAGATACAGAAAAAATGAAGAAACAGTTCAGAGAAAGAGTAGAGAGAGTGTGTCGTCGTCGAGAGAGTGTTCGTCGCATGGTGATTTTCCGGCGAGAAAGAGTGTCGTCGTAGAGAGAGTTTGGGGTTTTTCCGCAGGGAGGAAGAAAATCTATAACTTACGGCAAAAGAGGAGTAAGAGAGTCGGCGGCGTTTTGAGAATTCCGGTGAATTTAGGTGTTTCGGAGAAGGAAAAGAGCGATGGAGATTTCTTAATTTTTTTTAGTAGATGTAAATTTTTTTAACCTAAACATCTTTTCAATCTCCGAAATTTCTATCTTGACAGACTGTATATTTTTAAAATTTTTTAAATTAGATAATATCGGTTACGTACACACGAAGTCTATTGCAGACTTCGCCAAAGAAGTCTCTCGTAGAAGTCTGCGTGTGAAGTCTGGTCGTGAAGTCTATAGTCTGTCATTTTCAGACTTCATTTGGAGACTTCGCTTACAGACTTCATACATTTACAGCTGTAAATTTTTTTCCCCAAAAATTTTTCCCCCCAAAATTAGATAAATCGGTGACTTACAGAGGAAGTCGGTAGCAGACTTTGCCAAACAAGTCTCCCATAGAAGTCTGCGTGTGAAGTCTGGTCATGAAGTCTATAGTCTGTCATTTTCAGACTTCATTTGGAGACTTCGCTTACAGACTTCGTACATTTACAGCTGTAAATTGTTTAGTAAATTTTTGTTTTTTTCCCCCCCAAAATTAGATAAATCGGTGACTTACAGAGGAAGTCGGTAGCAGACTTCGCCAAACAAGTCTCTCATAGAAGTCTGCGTGTGAAGTCTGGTCATGAAGTCTATAGTCTGTCATTTTCAGACTTCATTTGGAGACTTCGCTTACAGACTTCGTACATTTACAGCTATAAATTGTTTAGTAAATTTTGTTTTTTTTTTCCCTCCAAATTTTTTTTCCCCCCAAAATTAAATAAATCGGTGACTTTAAGAGGGAATGTCAGTTGCTCGTTGAAGTCTGCGTGTGAAGTCTTCTCATGAAGTCTATACAGACATTACTGAAGAAGTCTGTAACCCTTAAAACAAAACATTAAAGAACCAGAAACGCTGGAAATTTTTTTTTTTTTTAAAGTCACGTCCTTGAGATAAGATACATCCGTCTCTTCAGTTTCCCATCTATTAATCTTTTCAGTTTCCCATCTATTAATCATTCCACCTCCATAGTCGTATTCATTTCTTCTTCACTGCTTTTATCTCAGAAACACAAAACTCACAACAAGAAAAACAAAAACCCGATGGATGCTTACAACCTTCTAGCCGAAGCAAATGAAAGAGACAATGGCTGCAAAGCAGATTGGTGTTTTAAAGTCAAGATTCTCCGCGCCTACTCTTACTCCGTTCTCAATGTAGGTCCCTACTGGTCCTACGTATTAGTAGATGAACAGTAAGAGATATTCACTTACATGCAGACATGCAGTCACATGGATCTGACAATACAATACTTTGGTGATGCTTCTCTTTATGCAGGGAACTAAGATGGAGTTGATGATTACTCCAGAACATGTGCCAGCGTTCTCTGGTATGGAGAAGTATGAAGGGCACTGGATTGAAATACAGAATGTAGCAATACAGCCAGGATTCGCAGCGTTCCGTGCAACAAACTCTCATTTCAAACTTACAATCCAGTCTACCCAGTATACGAAGACTGGAATCATAAAAATCGATCCTTTGAACGACGAGCACTACTTGGATTTTTTAAGTTTGACCCAAATACGTGACATCAAAACCAAAATGAACGTTGCTATAGGTATGCATGCAAATTTTTTAACCCATAACTTATATGCATGTAACTTTATTTAACTAAAGGAGAACACTTATGATGTAGATACTATGGGCATGCTCTGCAACACATGCCCCCTTCAAGAGAGTCCACTTGGCCGTACTTTTTGAAAGAGTGTGTTTCACATCAAAGATGCCATGTAAGTTTAAACCAAACAATAAAATAATACCATGACGAAGCTCCACGTATTGTAATTTACAATCACCTTTTATTAATCATAATAGGGACAATATGTTAAAGTGTGTGGCAACCGGTGAACACGCTTATAACTTCTGGAATGGCTTTAGGAACAGGAGGGGTGGAGCAGTGATCGTGGTGCTTAAATTATGGAGGATAAATCAGCTCGCGCGTAAGTGTGTTATTACTACAGTTTAACATATCGTGATGATCTCGACAATACCAATCTAATTCCCACAGGTGGTGCTGATGACACTTGGCTGGAAACTGAAGAAGGCTTATCGGACATTTTGTTCGACCCAGCGATGGAAGAGATTGAAGATTTGAGAGACGACTTCTTGATGTTTGATATGGTAGCAAGATACAGGGGATTGTCTCTAGATTGGGAATTTATCTATCTAAATCTCTGTTAAGAACATAAGATTATTTATAATATATTAAACTTTGTTTTGGATTTATTTGAATTTCATACGATAACAAAATATTACAGACTTCACATGCGAAGTCTACCGTGAGACTTCACCCGAAACTCGAGAAGTTTGTAAGCCCTAAACTCTAAAATTCGAACGTTTAATTCACTATTTGTTAACAAATACTAACATTTGACATCAAAATAGTTATATATGTCAAAAACATACAACTATACGAAGGATCGCTATTTTATATCAAAAACATATCAATCTAAGTCTAACCCTAAAGATATATGCATGGATTCTTACCCATTGGCAACCTCTAACCTATGTGCCTCACATGGTTTACATCAAATGGCTTATTTTTATAAAAAAAAAATTTAAACCTATTCGATTTGATTTAAAATAATTTATCTTTCAAAAATTTGATCGAAATATGTTTTTTTCATTTTTTAATTAAAATTTCACATTTAGTTACGGTTCAGACTTCATGGTCGAAGTCTGTGCTGGAAGTCTACTGGAGAAGTCTCTAACTGGGTGTTCTGTATGAATACGAAGTCTCTTGGTGAGTCTACTCGTGAAGTCTACTTTTAGAAGTCTCTAGGTGTTCTCGCTGTTCTGTATGACCAGCTCTTTTTGTATTTTTTGCGGTTTTCGAACTTTGTATTTGATTTACAAATCAAAGTTCCAATAATAATTAACATAATAAGAGAAATCACATTTATGAAAATAATAAAAAATAATCTCAATGCTATTTCTTCTAAAGAAAATAAGATTATCCCAAATATGAACTTTATAAATTAAAAAACTTTCATAAAATTAAGGTGGATTAAGTTCTATGCAAATGATTATACCACTTCCTATAGAGGAAGTCTGTGCTGGAAGTCTACTGGAGAAGTCTCTAACTGGGTGTTCTGTATGAATACGAAGTCTCTTGGTGAAGTCTACTCGTGAAGTTTACTCGTGAAGTCTACTTTTAGAAGTCTCTAGGTGTTCTCGTTGTTTCTGTATGACCAGTTCTTTTTGTATTTTTGCGGTTTTCGAACTTTGTATTTGATTTACAAATCAAGGTTCCAATAATAATTAACATAATAAGAGAATTAAAGATAATTAACATAATAAGAAATCAAAGGTTTCGAAAGATAATTAACATAATAAGGGAAATTAAATATAATTAACATAAAACTAAAGAAATAAAGTTCTAATCCATTTCAAAAGAAATTAAAAATAAATATTGTGTTTTGTTGTCTAAGATGAAGATGAAGAGCCCGATGAAGATGAAGAAGAAGATGAAGATGAAACTCACACTTACTAACCCAGACCCTGAGATGTCAATGCAAAATTTTGTCGACCTGGTGAAGAAGGAGTACGATAATGCATTATCGTACTCCTTCTTCACTAGGTCGACAAAATTTTGCATTGGCATCTCAAGGTCTAAATTAGTAAGTGTGAGTTTCACTTATTCTTCTTCTTCATCTTCATCTTCATCTTCATCTGGATCTTCATCTTCATCTGGATCTTCATCTTCATCTGGATCTTCATCTTCATCTTCATCTTCATCGTCATCGTCATCTAGAATCAATGCTCTCTTCACCGACCGCCTGCTACGCATCTGATATGCGAAGACTGAAACAGAATAGCTTTGAAGATATGAATAGACGGTTGCGATTCCCAGATCTGCGAATCAAATAAAAGATGGGATTAGAGTTTTCCGGCAAGAGAGGAGAAAGAGGAGAAAGAATATCGATAACTTACGGTGAAAGAGGAGAAAGAGTGTCGGCGTTTAGAGATTTCCGGCGACGTTTGGTGATTCGAAGGAGAAAAAGAGCGATGGAGATATTTTAATTTTTTTACCCAGATTAACTATTGCAATTTCAGTTTTATCTTGTTTAGTAAATGTAAATTTTTCCCCAAAATTTTTCGCGAAACATTACAAAATTTTGGATTCATTTGAATTTCATCAGACTTCTACAAAGAAGTCTACGATAACAAAACCTTACAGACTTCAAATGCGAAGTCTACCGTGACACTTCACCCGAAACTCGAGAAGTCTGTAAGCCCTAAACTCTAAATTTAGAATGTTTATTTCACTCTTTGTTAACAAATACTAACATTTGACATCAAAATAGTATAATATATTCAAAATCTAACAACTATACGAAGGATCGCCATTTGATATCAAAAACATATCAATCTAAGTCTAACTCTAAAGATATATTCATGGATTCTTACCCATTGGTAACCTCTAACCTATATGCCTCACATGGTTTACATCAAATGGCTTAGTTTTATGAAAAAAAATTTTTAAACCAATTCGATTTTATTTAAAATAATTTATCTTTCAAAAATTTTGATCGAAATATTTTTTTTTCATTTTTTTATTAAAATTTCACATTTAATTACGGTTCAGACTTCATGGTCGAAGTCTGCGACTGTTTATGGTATTTTAGAACATAATCGACCTTACATGCTTAAAATTTATGAAAGTTTTGGAAATTTTAATTTATAAAGTTCATATTTTAGATAATCTTATTTTCTTTAAAAGAAATTGCATTGAAAATATTTTTTATTATTTTCCTAATTTAAATCTAAGGTTTAATTACGGTTCAGACTTCATGGATGTCATGAACGAAGTCTACTGTGAGACTTCGTTCAAGAAGTCTACTTCGCGCGGAGGTTACAACTGTAATTGCGGTTTCTGTTTTTTTTTTTTGCAAATAAAGGGGTTAATGTAGTTTTCATACCCCAAAGGTCTAGTTTTGCATTTGTTTCAATTTGGGGTCTAGTTTTGCATTCAAACTCAATTTTGGGTCTATTTTTAGCAATTCGCCCAAAACATTTATATTGAATAAGGTAGGTTTCATATAAACATCTTATAATATTTTATAAATATTTTAATAGTATTGTACATAAAACATATTCAATACAATTACTTAAAATAAATTGAAAAATAATAAATATAAATATAAATATCAAATTTTAAAAAAAAAAAATTAAATTAATATATGGTAAATAATTAAAATGTAATAAATTAGAAATTGATATAAACTATCAAAATCAAAATAATATAAACTAAAAATTGTCTTTAAAATCATTCGAGAATATCTTGAATTTAATGATCCATGACTCCATTTTCTTGTGGTTCACCATTATGTTGATCTCCCCTTGCAAGCCTATAAAATAATAATATGGTAGAAACAAATTAGTTAGTTGGTTCACACCCATAATAGTATAGATATTGATTTGAAAGAGTAATCATACTTACATCTCAAAAATTTCATCCACTTCTAAGATATTCGGGTTTGGAAATACTATAGAGATGGGACCATGTATGCAAATTCTCATGTTCGTTGGACCATCAAAATAGCGATCAACCTTCCACCATTTGAGTACGACCACAAGAGCACCACCACCAAACAAGCGATAGTTACGGTCGAAGTCGAATGCCTATTTTTTCATGGCCATACAATCCAAAACATGACCACTACAGTTAAATAACAAACATGTAACCAAAGCATATAGATAGATAATACAAATTTTTTAAAGAATATGTGAAAAGACTAACTCCTTATTCTTGATTTTAAATTCAAGTCTAAATCCATCAAGGTCATATGGATTGTTTGCAACATTGACTACATTTCCAACTTCGATAACTACGCCAACTAAGTCTACATGCGATAGTAACATACATTAGAATTTGATATATCAACATGATAACACAATAAAATAATTTTATTACATCTATCTATAATATTAAAGCTACCAACCAGAAGCTACGTATCGTATGTATTCTCTGTTATCGGTGAGAATGTAGTGAAATTATTAGGATGATTTTCTGGAATAGGTAGAACCTTGTTCACGACAGTTGATTGTAAAAAATGGATCTTGTAAGGGTGTGCTGTTGGCCTAACAATTTCATGGTTTAAACCAACACCAAAATTCTGAATAGATAACCATTGCCCTTCTACGATATAGTTATTGTAAAAATCTACAATGTTTTGGACAGTTACAGCTTCGATTCTAACACCCTAAAAATATGAAA
The DNA here is from genome assembly GCA_004349715.1 of Crucihimalaya himalaica. NCBI lineage: Eukaryota > Viridiplantae > Streptophyta > Magnoliopsida > Brassicales > Brassicaceae > Crucihimalaya > Crucihimalaya himalaica. Next base: position 234,539 of record SMJT01000043.1, read on the forward strand.
ATGTAAATTTATGTAAACACACAATTGAATAATAATTTATGCAAAACTTAAATTTAAAAATTTATAATAATAATAAACGATTATTACATTTTTGTTAGTAAGAACCAAACCAACACGCTTGTATGGAATGTCAAGAAATACCCTCCAACGTCGTAAAACCTTTAGTCGCACATGGAATCCAGTGATTTCTGGAACCAGCAAATCCAGATCATGATAATATTCCATTTTTTGTTTTAACTGTATAATTCAAGAATTCACGAATGACAATGTAACATTTTTAGAATAAGTTTATATAGAATGTATTGGTAACTTGATTCATTGAATCTTCAAATGATATTTTGGAAATATTTAAATTATTAATAATAATTAATTACGAATATTAAGGAATAGTTGCGTGTTTGGTATATTAATACTTATGGACAATCACAAATGTTAAAGATTCGATATATATATATATATATATATATATATATATATATATATATATCATATTTTCATATTGGTGAGTGTAACAGTATTAGTAATTAAAACAGATAATTCCAAATTTTATTAACATAAGTTGTTCAAAATTAGAAACACATTCAATATTAGGTATATTAATAATCAATAAGTATAATATATATATATATATATATATATATATATATATTATGATTTATCTTAATTATGTATATCCACTGAATAATTAAGTTTAATGAATATTTATGTTATAATATTTTTTACAACTATACCAGGTTATTAAAAATATTAATATAGGACTATTGTGGTTTTTTTAACTTGATCTAAATACTTCAAATTAAAAGGTAAGGAAATTGTATTATTAAACAACTCAAAGTCAAAACGAATATAACACATAGGAAAGTACTAATTTTTACATGGACCTTATAAATAATTAAAAATAAAATTTCAAATTTATTAAAACATAAAATGCTGCCGATGGGAAGACGGAAGCATCAACTATCACAGAAGTTTTGACTGGTGCTCTCAGCATCATCTTGATAAGCCGATAACCTATTGCTTGTTATCAATCAACACTTCCCAAGCATGACCTAGATCAATGAAATAATAGAATAATTATTCCTTCTCAAATTTTTAATCTGATATTAGATTGAATGTGCAAAGTTTATTTCTTATAACAAGCTTTGGATAATCTAGATTAAGTATAAACTTTGCGCATCCAAAACGATTCATAAGACATGGGTGACCTATAATAAAACAAATAGATTGATCAATCTAAAAAACAATCCTGAACAATTAAAGTTGTCAACACGAGCAAAGTTTAACGTAATTACCTCTTCTTTCATCAACATACCAAAACCTTAATACACAGAAAGCTGGATTATGTCGGAAAGTGCGACAATATCCTCTATTTACCCATATTCTAATGAACTGGTTGGCAAAATATCCAGTTGCACAACAACCAATTATAACTCCCCTAAATATAAGATGAGAAAATTGTAACATATCATTATTCACTAACGTTACTAATAGAAAATTAATATTAATATATGATAAAGATGATGTTCAAAAATATATATTCCCAGAAAACTCACATGGGACTCATCAATTGGAAGTTCAAAAAACGGCAATCATTAGTGTCCTCATACTAGTTAGAAGCATATGGTAGTCTCTTCAATTCACCAACATCCACAATGACTCCATATGCATCTAACATATAAATTACAAATCTCATTTCAAAATAAGTAAATGTTGTTACCTACATTTCAACGTGAATAGACAATGCCTAAATAATAGATGGTCTTTATATGTGATCATACCAAAAGTTTCACTTGATGCAACCATGTTACTAATAATATTATCAAAATCTGCAAATTGAAAATAGACAAGAGTTGATCTCGAGAGACAAAGGTCCATTTTTGTTGGATTAATGAACTTGATATGGTATGGATGGTTTGTGTTCATGATCTTGTTGGTAGGAACTCTTAGCAAAAAATCAGAAATGATATACCAATCGCCATCACTTATTTCTCTTATGTTGACATGATCAAAAGGACCACCAACAATTGTTGCTTCTATTCTTGTCCCCTACATTATAATGCATTAAGTTATATAGATCAAACAACGTACCATGAATTTCATACAACCCTTAAGATTTTTTTTTAAATCAAGAGTCATAAACAAACACATGTTGATCCACTAGCACCATCTCAACTCATCTTCCAAAGTTTCTCCAGTTAGTTTTCCACAAACTAATAACCTTAACACAAATGACGAAATCAGTACGGCCATGATAGAGATCAGCCACATTAATTATGTTTTGCATCTTTGTTGATTGTGTTTAGAATTAGGGTTTACAAAATTTTGCTTTTGGATAGTCTTCGCTGGGAAAAAGATGAGAGATAGAGGTTTAAAAATAAAAAACCGTTGTTTTGAGAATATTGGTAGTCTTCTCTTAAGTCTGTTTCCAATTAAATTTTAGATTTTTAAAAATACTAAATTTACATTTAAATTCAGATCATTAATGTTTACTTATTGAAAAAAAAGTCAATAAATTAAATATAACATTAAAGCTACTATTTTTTCCTAAGGTTGTACAATAGATTTGACATTTTTTTTGTCATTATATTGCATGTCGGAATTGAACATTGGTAAACGGAAATTTATATTCTCAATAAATATTGAATTTTCATTCGTAATTTTCATTTAAAATTACATATTTTTAATTTTTGTTTATAAGTTTAGGTAACACGTATTGAAAAAGACTCCCTATCATATGAGCCTTTTCAATGTTAAATTGTTGTTTTCGTAGACCGAAAACATAGTTAAAAAAAATTGGAATAAAGCAGACTTGATTTGACATCAACTGTTTTCCATTTTCTAAAATTAAATATTTAAGAATATTTTCTTATTAAAATAAATTATTGAAAATATTGTATCATGTACAATATCCCTTATCCCTTATTAAAATAAACTAAATAGGTCGTTGAGTTAATTTTTATCCATTTCCGTATATTTTTATATTTTGGAAGGATTTCGTTTGAATATATTAATAGGATATTCTCAAGTTTTAAAAATAACAACTCTCATATATAAGGTTGATAATTTTTAAATTAAACGAAAATATATCATATATAATTTAATATATATTATTTAAAGTATCTAGATCACTGCAAAAAAATGTGATGGTTAACATCATTTTATTTTTAATCTAGTTTCGTTTTAAAACCGTGCTTGAATAATAAGGTCATTTTAAAAACCGATGCCAAATCCAGTGAAACTAAATAAAATTCGCGTCGGTTTATTAAACGACCTAATAACTAAAATTTAGCATCATTTATTTCTGGTTAGAGTCATTTACATTAAGCGATTTTATTATTGAATTTAACAACATTTAGAAAACGATGCCAAATATATGGGTTGCATCAGAAACTTAAAGCGACGGTAAACATAATATTAAGGTCAATTGTCAAAAATGACATTAATTTCAATATTGGCATCATTTTAAAACCGATTCAAAGTATTAACATTATTTTATTTAAACTCTTCAAAATGACATTAAATTAAATATGTGAATCTAGAATAATTTAAATTCATTTCTTATTACGGACAATAATAATATTTTATATTAGAAATCATTAATCGACCAAACTGAAATAATTATCAATTGCATAACAGAAATTTAAGAATTCACTGTTTTCTAAACTACAATATTGACTTCAACACATGAAAATAAACATCAATATCATTTCTAAGCATTTTTTTCTAGAATAATTATCGACAATATCATTGATGACTGCTTCATTGCCATCCAAAGAGGCATATTATATGGAAACAACATAATTGGCTAGATACTATAGTTTGTATTCATAGCACCATAAGGGTTGAAACCATCAGTAGCCAACTCAAACCAAACATTTCTTGCATCTGATGCATATCTTGAAAACTTCTGATCAAATGTTTTCCATGATACACCATCTCTTGGATGCCTCAATTTCCCATCTTTGTTATCTTCTACTGCATGCCACTTCATATTTTCAACAGTTTTGGATGACATAAACAATCTTTGAAGTTAAGGTTTCAATGGAAAATAACGTAACACCTTAGCAGCTTGTATCTTCTTTCTTTTCCTAGTTTGAGGTGTTTCCTCATTTTCTGCTTCATTGTGTTTCATTTTCCATCGTGATGTTTCACAAACCCGCCAAGCCTCTCTTTCACCATCTTCTCCCCAGTATAACATACAATCATTTGGGCAAGCATGTATTGACTCGTAGTCTAGCCCGAGCTTCCAAATATTTTTCTTCAAGTCGTGAAGAGAAGCAAGAAGTTTCGCAAACTTAAACGCTTCATTTAGAAGATCAATTATCATTGACATCCCCTTATCACTAATCTTTGTGATACATTTGATGTGATACAACTTAAGCATAAAAGATAACTTCGAGAAAGAAGTGCACCCTTCGTAAAGTTCCTCACGTGCATCTGATGAAAAGTCATCAAATACTTTTCTTTGATCAGAAACATGTGGCTGATCCACATTTTCTTCTACAATAAAAGGCTGATTAGATGAACCAGCCTCATAATCAAAGTTTCTACCCAAGTTAGGGAAGACATCATCTAATAAATTCATTTTCGAGTCTTCATTGAAATTGTTATCTTGTTGAGATTCCACTAGTTCTGAAATTAATTTAACCGTTCACCATGTGAATGTCAATTGGTGTATGTAGGTAAGAAACCATTATACATCAAATCCCCATAAATATCATCTTTAAATTTATACTTTACTAGGCAGCACACAAGGACACTTTAACATATTCGCATCAGTTTTAGAAATTACAAATTCTAAAAACTCTTTCACCCTATTGATATATTCTTGAGATAACGAGGTTTGTGAATCCATGATTTATCCATATTAAGAATTAACCAATAATATATGCAAGAAAAACAACCATATATTACTTATTAAAAGTAAATTATATCAAAATTATCTAACACAAGAAATTCTCAAATTTTCTAAACACTATTCATAGTTGAGAGTAAATGGCAAACCAAAATTCACTACAAAGCAATCCTAAGAACATCAAAGTCATTCACTATCATGATAATTCAAGAGACGTACCTGGAAAAAAACAATGAAAGATGGAAGTTGCAAGAATTTTGATGGTATTGCGTCTATCTTTGGTCTACATGATAAAAATCAAGAAATAAATAAAACTAAAAATTATGAATATAACTCACTACAACAAAGTCTATATTTTAGCTAGTAAACAAAGCAGCACAACATAAAAAAATAAATTGATGTTGTAACGTTTCTGGATTAGTCATGATCTTGTAAAAAGTAATGCTGCAATAATAGATAAAACTAGAACAAAAACCAAAACTACAACAAACTTAATTGGTGCAGACCTAAGCTGTGACAACCACGTGTTAGTCATTTTGTGAAAAAGAAATGCTAGAATCTATTTGTGTTCGTAGAGTAGTAAGTAAACAAATCATGGCAACAAAGTCAAAATTTTAGCTAGTAAACAATTCAACACGTAAGTGAATAGCAGCACATACACATATAACAACAAATCTCACAGATTTGATTTAAACAATAGTATAAAATCAACAAAGTCTAAATATAATATCATTATTAGAGTTTTTTTCATGATGCTGAGACAAAGAGAAGGAGATAGCATAACTAATTTTGTTATCACTAGTTTACTTCAACACATGAACATAACGTTTTGATCGGATCATTGGAATGTGTACATATTAAAAAGACAAAAAGAATCTTTATACTAGGAGTGTATTTGCAAATTCAAATCATCAAAACTAATCATCTTCAGGAGTTATCATCAACAAAGGTGATAGTGTTGACAGGTTAGGCCACATGAATATGAGGAGGAGGTATTGCAAAATTTTGACTTCCAATAGAAACAGCTCTACTTCACACCAATAATACATTTTCTTGTATATCATACAACTTGACGTGTTTACTATACTTTCCATCGAGAAAAGCAATAAAACAATCAAGAAAAGTTATCATTGTATACACAGATGCCATTTAAGAAGCAAATTTTCTTAGCTCTATCATGTGTACATAACAAAAAGCAAAATTTTTTAGCTCCATCATGTGTGTAGTGTACATAACATTTGGTTAACAAGTTTTACTAATTAAAAATGACTCTCTTTTAATTACTACACTAATAAAATGATCTTTAACACATGTCATCAAGATTTACCCTCAATTACAACATATATGAATCCATATATGAAATTGTGAAAATCAAGCAAAAGAAATCTTATCACTAATAACAATTCGTGACAGTTATAAAAAGAAATTATAGTCACAACAACCCCATCAACCAGAATCAAAGACAACGCAATGAGATTCAATGGCTTCTCCTCTTTCCATTTTCCTCTTGAACTAAAACTACATGACAAAGAACTGAAAGATGACAAAAAAAATAAAAATCAAAGCAAAATCCATTAAACAAGTACAGATTCGTCAATAAACGAAGATCCATCAATATATATAATACATCAAGCGAAATCCATTAAACGATTACAGCTTCATCAATAAGCAGAATCCATTAAACGATTAACACTTCATGGTTAGTTTTTTTATTGTCTTAGTCGTTTGCAAGTAAAACCGGTGAACAATAAACGAAAGATCCACTATTTAGTTTCAAATTCTAGATGATAACTAGGGATTTGATTTTCAGAAATTGGGGTTTTGATTTTCAGATATCAGAATCGATATAACAAAAAAGGTGCAGAAACTTACCAAGGAATTGAAAACTTGATAGTGTTCGATTTTGAGAAGAGAATTTATGTATCACAGTGGAAATTGGAGAATTGAAGAAGAAAAAGAAGTGACCTCATGTATATAGCGTTCACGATACATATATACAAACCCTATCAAATCTTTTCCTTTAAAAAATAGTTATTTTGCCAAAATCTGAATACTATCCCGCGAAATCAAAAACCTTTATAAAATGACGTCGTTTATACTAAAACTAACTCTATTATCTTTTTTTAGTATTAAAAGTAATAAACGATACTAATATTAGAGGTTTAGTGTCAATTAATTATAATCCACCTAAATGACTCATATTTCAACTTCGCTTACAATAAGTGATGCTAATTAATTAATTTTTTTTAACATCATTTTTGTGATTGATGATAGAAAAATGATACTAACCATCCTGGTTTTTTGTAGTTGATACAAAATCATACAAACACAATACACAAAAGTAGTATGTCAAAAATATAAAAATTTAAACGATTTTTAAAGTCCAAACACTTAAGGTTACATGAAAACTTTTGAGGTTTACATAAATTCTAGTATTGTTCTGAAACGCACATAGGAAGAGAACTGATTCATACATTAAAACCATTACAAACGTCTGGGACATGAAAGCATAGTAAGTTGTTATTTCTAGAGAAAGTTCTGACCAATACTTTTTGTATATCCTAAATCGTCATTCAGTCTGTTGCGTATTATCCAAGCAAGACTTCTATTCTAAGACCTATTAAACGATATAACAACATAGTTATTAAAGAAAAATAAATAAAAAGATGTTGTAAATTATTGCTTATGTATATTCATTATTACATTTCTCTTTGCTCAGCAAGCTCAGGAGAATCCGGATTGATGAAAAACTTAGCACATCCATAACGATTCATGAGACATGGTTGACCTAAAACAAAACATACATGGCTAAAAAACAAATTGTATTTACCAAAATTTAATTGTACACAGCAAACCTTGATAATGATGATTGATTATCTCTTCTTTCATCAACATATCAAAACTTCTGAACACAGAACACTGGTATGTGACGGAAAAATCGATGATATCCTTTGTTGACCCACATACTTAAGAACTTATCAGCCAAATCTCCAGTTTCACAACAACCAATCTTAACTCTCCTGAAAAAATGTTTTTTTTTACAAAAACTTAAATACATAATGATGAATTATGACAATTAATACATAATGAAATTGATGTTATAGATTAAGATAAGCAATTATGTACTTAGAGTGGACTCATCAAAGTAAAATTGACAAAGTTGCATCCATTATAATCCTCATATTGGTTATGAACATAAGGAAGTTTCTTCAAATCACCAACACCCACAATTACTCCAAATACATATGAGAAACAAAATAATTTTCATATATGATGAATAAAATTATTATTTTCACTATATAATATATTAACTCATGCATGTGCACTAGATTTAAAGTTTTTAGTATGCTAACATACCAAAAGTTTATGTTGATGGAATCGTGTTCTTAACAATAGAATTAAAGTCTGCAAACTAAAAATATGATAGTGGTGATCTCTTATACACTTGTCATTTTAGTAGGATACATGAACTTGATGGAAAGGATGGTTAATGTTCATGATTCTGTTGGTTGGAACTCTGAGGATGAAATCAAAAATGAGATACCAGTCCCCTTCAAGTAGATCTCTTATGTTATCATATTCAAAAGGACCGCCAACGATTGTTGCTTCTATTCTTGTCCCCTACATAGTTACGATGTATGTTATTTATATAAAAGTAGTAAACATAAAATCCTCATACACACCCTAAGACAAATCACAAAAACAAAAAAAAAGTAATAATATTATTAACCTAAAGATCCACAAGAACCATCTCAAATTTCCTTCCGTAGACACAAATGACTCAATCAGTTCTGCCATTATAGAGATCAGCACTATTACTTAAATGTTGTATTTTAGTTCTTTATGTTTATAGCTTGAAACACGTTTTTCAGAAAATATAGGGTTGTCTGTTATGAGCAATGTTACTAAGATATATAGAAACGATAGGATATATAGTAACAAAGAAAGATATTCCATAAATTTATGAAATTTTTTATCATAGTAAATCTTCCAATTTCAATATAAAGTTATACTATTACTGCTTGGAAATATATGAGATCAATCACAGATTTGACATTACTTTGTCCTTGTAGTTTATGTCCTATTTCAACATTGGTATACCAAATTTATCTTATCAAAAAGTATTGAATTGTCATTCGAAATTTTCATTATAAATCAGGATATTATATTGGGTATAGGTTGCAGTTAAAACGTATAGCTATTGACTAACTAGATATGAGTTTTTTTCAATTTTAACTTGATGTGTTCATAGACTCATGAGATATATTCTAAAAAACGAATAAGTGAAGATTCAAATTAATATTAATTTCATAATAATTTTATTATTTTATATTATGATAATGGATTGATTAATTATGCTAAGAAGATTCTAAAAACTATTGTTACTAATATGATTTCAATGATATAATTAGGCTTATTTAAAAAAAACTAAAACGAAAGTTTGATACGGGATATTTTTCGTTTTCAATTTCCCAAGTGTACTCATGTCATTGTAGTACTTGAGATGTCAATCCATAAGGGGTTAAGATTGAAGCACCAAGAATGCAAGAAACTTCTTAATCTAGAGCAAAACATATTTTTGGTTTTTAACAAAAACGAAATACAAAGCTAAACTAGAAACTAAATGTAAGAAAGAAGACAAGACAAAAGAAAACAAGACAAGAAAGAAAATAAAACACAAGACATTAGACATAATACACAAAACAAAGGTGTTGGATCATGAGCTAAGTTATTAATGAGATGATTAACAATCAAACAATGAATCAATTGGAAGCATTAAACACTATCCTAGAACATGGAACACACATAAATAGATTAATCCACTCCCGTGGTATCAATCCCTACATCAATCATTGAAATGACAAGAACTCCCGTTCGCAATTCAAAAATCAATGAGCATTTATCACAAGTCCAATTAGTTCACTAATCACCCTACTCATCAACTCCCGTTGGATAGGATGTGAGAAGCTCACAAAAGATTCGGTTCAAGCAATTCATCTAACTCCTTCCGGGTGTGAAATGCCTAAGCTCAAGAATTGAATGAACAAACCTAGTCAAGTACTAACACCGCTTACTCGAATCTATCCCTAATGCATGGGATGAGACCAAAAATCTATCTAATCTAAGGTGTAGATCTAATTCGGTTTGTCATGCCAAACTAGAACTACCTAATCTAGGTGTAGTACAAAACTTTGATTTATCATGTCAAGTCTAGCATTAAGAATCAACCTAAGTGAAGGATTTCTCCAAGATCATCCTAAATCTTCATTATCTAACCATCAAGACAAATGACCAATGATGCATAAACATTCAATTCACATTCATTCTTATGACATGGAACACTCAAGTAAACTAGCTCACTCTCATGATGCTAATCAATTTACATATCACCTAATTAGGCTATTTTGTCACCCAACAACCTATTGCAACTAGATGATCTATAATCATTAAGTATGAGTCCATATAAGTCAACAATTCATCTTAAACACAACATCCATTGGCTAAGAGTGAAACGCATGCTTGGAAAATTTCTAGACATTTCATCGAACACCTTGCGGGTGAGAAATGTCCTAAGTTCTAGAATTGAGTGATCAAGTCATTTCTAGCATTGAGATCTTTCCTAACATGAGAACAAATGTTTATCTAAGCCTAGACATCAACAATCAATCATCAAATCATCCAAATCAAGCTTAAACATAATCCAACAAAAAGTCAACTCACAAGAACACAAAAGAAAAAGACATAGAAATCAAGAACAAAGACAAATAAAACATATTATATAGATAGAGGTGAAGAAATCTTCTCTAAAGTGGCATGAATGTTGAAGAACAACCCCAAAATATCAAGAAGAGAGTTAGGGTCGAAACCCACTCTAAAAAAGAAGAAAACTTAGTGAAAAATTAGGTTCAATGGGTATTTATAGTACAAGGGCTCGTATTTGGGATTTTGTTTCCTTCGGAAGCTGTATCGGTCAGCTCTGGTCGATACAGATGATCGGTACAGTCTCTGTCAAGTTTCCTGCATTCTGTATCGGTCACAACTGCCCGATATGGATGATCGGTATTCCTCCTGGGCGAGTCGTCTTGTTTCATTAAGCTTGTACCGACCTCCCTTGGTCGATACACATGGTCGGTACAGTCTCTGTCTCGACATGAAATCCTCATAAACTTGTATCGACTCAAAACGTCCATAACTTTTGAACCTCAGCTCCAAATGCTTCGAGACCACTTCCATTGGAAAGCTAACTCAATTTTCTGTGACTTTCATGAAGATCTCCAAAGCTAAATCCCAAGGGAAGACTTTCGTATGAATCGATCTTTGAAGCACTTCAGATTGATCATTCGTCGCTCCTATTGGTTCATTTTCCTTCGAACTCTATGCATTTCTTTTGATCTAAGCTACTCCAAAACACCTGAATAAACACAAAAATAACAAAAAGAAGACACAAAACAATCTAGGACATCTAATATGCAAGACAATACTGAATGAGACTTTAATGCATGAAAACATCCCAAAAATTGTACAAAGTGGGATTTAAACATATGAAAATTAGGCTTTAAAACATGTAAAATATAAACTTATCAAAGTTCATAATTCAAATTTGAAAATTTCCAAAGCTTCAATAGTTGTCATCCGCTAATGCAATAAATAAAACAATAACAAAACTTTAATTAAGATCAATAAAAAGATTAAAGATTAAAGCATCATTCTTCATTTTGCAATCCTTTTTTCCTGCCTTTTTGATGTCAGAACTTATTGAACCTACACAAATTTTTTAGATGTTAAAGACTGTTCAACCACATCATCGACACCATCATCCTTACACTTTGATGATAGAGTGGTTGATGCATAACCATTTGTATCGAATGTGTCACCGCTATTAGTAGAGTATAGGGCTCCTTCTAACAAAAAGTATTGAGTATTAGGCATAACTAAATAAAATACAAAATAGTAAACTTATTGAAATAAAGTTAGAAACATGAATCTTACATGATCATTTGAAATAATAGTAGTCGGATCAACATAAGTGTCTGAGTCTTCAATATAATCAACTTGATTTTAATCATTACCCACTTCAACATTAGATACTTTGTAAGTATCATTCTCATCAAAGATATTATCCTTTTCAACACTAGCCAAAAATAGGAAAGTTTTCCCAACCAAATCTTGCAAAGACTTAGGAACTTTCGTCGGATCTTGAATCTAATACGATATACAATGAATATTTAGAAAGTAAATTATATATAATTAGTTGAAACAAATTAATTTTTGTTTCTTATCATAAAATTCATATCCAAATGCACTTTTATGAAAATCTTAACAATAAATAAACCTCATCAAAATGTCTTCCCAATCAATCGGCAGCAGTCTTGTTGACCATCTTAAATGTATTATTGTCAAATAACATAAACTTAGTCCTCTCTTCTCTATACATGACACAGAGAATTAGTTTATACATAAAATGAATAGGTTTTTAGGAATTTATAATATTTAAAATTGGCGTTAGATGTATAGCACCTACAATGTTATAAAAATAAATAATTAGTAAACTTACTTTAGAACAACCTTAACAATGTTTTCTTTACATGAGCCACACCAAAACAAAGGTTTTTTTTTATTTGTTGACAGTCTCATTTTTTTTTTCGAAACCTTATAAGCTGTCTTTGTACACTTATGACAGGTAAAGTAATACCAACCAAAATCCATATCAATTGCTTGTATGGTGCACATTATCTTGAATTTACCCTCCTAATAACATAATTGGATAAGTATAATTTGGTCAGTTAAACATGAAACATATATTAACTAATATAGATTAAATTTAACTTGACAAAGGTACCTCGGTAGACCCCAACAATTCAGAAATAGTTTTGCGAGTAAATTGGTTGAAATACTCAAACTTTTTCTCAGCATTTGACTCTGTTGGTTTACTTTCTTGGAAGAATATCAACAGTTCATCATTTAATAGGTATTCACAATAGAAACAATACAACAAAATATATTTATAATTAAGAGTATATATAAATTGTAAATCAAAAGATATTTACTTGTTAACAAAGTCTTCAACAGCGGGATAGGTTGGATTGATGACAATCAAAGATGTATCAAAAACATATGTTATTGATCTTTCACCTATAATATTAGATAAGATATTATTAAATAAAAACGCAAATATTTTCAGGACATAATATAATGAACATTAGTAAAAATTATCGTTGAGTATATTGATCTTACCAAACCGATGAAACAAATAACATTGTTGTTTCCAGATTTCTCGCATGCATCCCACATTGTACCAGCAAATCTTTCCCAAAGAGTACGTTGTTCACTTTCAATATATAAAAAATGAATTAGATCATTATAAAATATATATTTTCAAAAAATATACTGACCAAAATTACCTAGTGTCCCTCAATTCCACTTCTACTCTCTTAGAAGTCTTTTTACTGACTTCCTGTGTTTTCATTGCACCAACACTAACGACATAGCCAATTATGTCTAATAGAAAAATATTGTTACAATCATATACCGTAAATATTAATAAGAGTTAATATATGTTAAAACACAAATTTGTATACCAATCAAAATGCAGTCGTTTAAACCATCATTCGATGTCACATCTTTAAAAGATGATAAATCAAGTTAAAAGTCATCTGATAATAAAGCACATCTAACAATGGTAGTTGTGTTCATCAGAGACATTTTAAAGGAATGCTTTGTAGCCCTGAACTTTCCCATAGATTTGGGTAGAGTAAAATTCTCAATGATCCTCCATTCTCCAGAAACAATTAATTTCTGAAACTTGTTTACTTCATGTTTTTTAACGGTGTCATGAATTAGAGTGCCCTAAATAATAATATGATATGATTAAAACAGTTTTATTTAATAAACCAAAAACAACACTAAATAAAAATAGAAAATATTATAAACACTCACAGAGACATCAGTCAAAATCATCTGTAAAGTCTCTCCAGTGTATGAAGTGTATTGCCTCGATGAATGTATAATTTTGACTTGAATTTTCACACTGGTTTTGAATGGTTTTATGTTAGAAATGCTAGTAAAACCACCGTTCGCCGCCATAGATCCTTTCACGATGTATGTGAATGTTTTAGTTGATGAAATAAGCAGAAACAAACCATGTATTTATAGCACACATTATTAGGTTAAATCTAGGGTTTTGGTTTGCGTTTCCTTCTGCCAAAATTTTAAAATTTTCAATCTATCAGAGATCATGATAATATTTAGAAATTTTGTACATTGACAGAATATGTGTTAACTAAATTGATATTCGAAGATTTTATTAGTTGGATAAGATAATATCTAAATCTAATGATAGTTAGATATGGAAATAATCAAAATAAACGTTTTGAAATTTTAGATATTCGGTAAGATAACATCTAAATCTAATGATATTACGACTGTTCCGCAAATTTAAAATATATATATATATATATGCAGATCTTGGCGTGATTGGAGTTGTTACTGGATTTGTATTTGTTATTATAATGAGCTCAAGAATAGGATCTGCGTCCATATATCATCGATCTGAATAGCTATTCTAGACCCAAATACAGTAATCCCGGATTTTCACTTGTTTGGCGGTTTTTTAGCCAGAAAATGTCAACTCTGCCCTTACTCAACTTTTTTTTATGAACGTGGAATATCCTTTATACAATGGCATTTCATATAAACAAATAAAAAAAATTATCTTTTTATTTATTTGTGCTTCCCCTTTAATAGTATAGATCACAACTTGATTATTTTGGTAATTCAATGAAACTGTAATCTCGAATTAAATTCAGTGAAAGTATTAAAAGGAAAAAAAAAAAAAGTCTTATGTGCCAAATTGTTATTACTGTTATTATTGGAAGGTTTTGTTCAGTTTGTACTAAATTTTGGTGATGATAAAAATGGGGAACAATGTCTTTAATGTCATTTTCCCAAAAAAAAGGAGTCCTTAATGCCACTTTTAAAAAAAAAAAATTTACATTTATTTTTAAGTTGAAATCAAAGTCAATGACCAAAAACCCAGCGTAAAATAACAATAATTACCAACCCAACCTAAAGAACCCGGCCCAAACCCAGTAACCTGGCCCAACTTTATTAAATTTATGGATCCAGTACAACTAACTTAGTTGTACTTTTGAACATAACTAAAATGTGAAGAAAAAAGACAATCGCCGCCTCTAAACTAATGTGAGATTTCATTAACATATTCACATAGGTGTCTTAAAGAGTTCAAAAATATGTACAACATTGCATAGGTGTCTAGAGAAGTTAAAAATGTGTACAACATTCACATATTTGTATTTTGTTGAACATAGTTGTACTTTACGCAGTAGTAACGAGAACGAAAGTGACATTTAACGACAACATTTCACATAGTTGTACTTTGTTGAACATAGTAGTACTTTACGCCGAAGTAAAGATATGACATTTAACGATAACATTCGCATAATTGTACTTTGTTGAACATAGTTGTACATAGTTGTACTTTACGCAGAAGTAAAGATATGGTAAACAATAAATTACATTCTTCAACTACAAAACATTGAAATAAAAAAAATTGAGATGTATCAAAACTAGTCAATTTTGTCACGGAACTCTCTACAAAACTAGTACATTTGAATGATCCAAAAGCATGAATCACACATGCTTCCTCTTTTGCCGCCTTTGAATTCCTCATTCTAATCGTATTCCCAGTTATTTCGTGGAGCACACTTACAGTTGTAGAGTTTCCGGCCATCAATTTGAGCCTCCCTCTCCAGAAAAAATGGAGGAAGTTCATAAGGCCATGTGTAAGGAATGATTGCTTTCATGAGTCTCCTTCTTACTCCTCTAACAAAATCCCTACTCGGACTAGTAATTTTTCTGTCAAAAGGGTCTTCAGGAGTCATGATCTTACGAAGGATTGCATAAATGTAGATAGCCACATCATATCCTTTAAAGGCAGCATCTCTAAGAGTTGAGAGCCCTCGATCCAAATCACCTTCCCGGAAGAACTCAAACATACCTCTCTGAAAATGGTAGAAGGAATATTGTTTTCAAAACAATTTACAGTGAACCTATCTAGTTCATGAAAGAAGTTCCACGGAGGACGCATAAGGTAACAATCAATAGACCTGAAGAACACATGATCTTCAACTATTGCCCGAAAACACTTACAAGTCGCTTTCACCATTACCATATCACCGAGTTTGTTTTGAGACATGATCAACATAATGGTGGTGATAATATCTTGAGGAAGATCTAAGATATTCATGGAAGAAGAGTGTTTCTGCCTCTTAGATTTGGATGACTCGCCAACTTCAAAGCGTTTCATTGTCTCTTCTTCTTGGATATGAATGACTTTTCTTCTTGAATTTGGATGCCTCTTCCTCTTCAAATTTATAACCTCGTCATTACCATACCAAAATTCACATTTGTATGTGGTGGAAACCGAAACGTGACCAAGTGAAATCAAAATGTCGCATACCAAAACCAAAACGTCACCATTACTAATTTCAGTATTTGGTACAACTAGGTTTATTAGGTATAATTGTGTCAAATATTATTATGTAAAAAATTGAACCGAAACTGAAGAGTCCCAAAACTAAATGATCTTAATTAAAAAAAAATATTTAAACATTCCATGTGTATTTTTCGGTGGGGCGAGATATTAAATAAAATCAGTACACGTGTGATAAAGTGTACTTTTACGACAATAAATTAGTTAACAGCACTACACGTATCATAAAGTGTATCTTTGGCAGCGAGACATACACATAGTTGTCCCTAATTGTGCAGTTGGACGTTCGTCTTCATAGTTGTATTTTGTAGATTTCTGTGTATTTGTACTTGGATCTGGATATACATTATTATTTTCTAGTTGGACACATGAGTTTTCACTATTAGTAATCTTTTAGGAGGGTTTCATAATAGAGTATTCAAAAAATCATATGTTTCACATCTTTTGTATCAAAAGAGGGTGATGACATAGTAAGTGTTCCTTATACTATAAGGAATGGTTTAGATGAAAACAATAATATGTATAATATATATTTAGTATTATATGAAACTTTTTTTTAGGTTCAAAATGAATGTTGAATACTTATAAGCCTTCATTAGGAGTTTTTTATAGCTCAAAAGAATTAAATACTAATTTTAATAATTAAAATACTAATTTAAATAAATTATATACATCATATTAATTGTTATAATAAAATCACTCTGAATTTTAATTAAATAAATATGTATTACAATAAAATAGTACCTAATTTTTTAATACTTTTAAGATATTTTTTTAATTATAATGAATAAAAAAATAGACATTTCAAAATTAGTTTAATTCACAAATAATTTAGTAAGGGTATAATGAGAATAAACATAATAAGTTGAATTTAGTGGCACGTAGACAAATGAAATGAACGGCGCGAAAGTGGCATTAAGACTCGTTGCTCTAAAAATGGTTATTATTACTTACGGTGGCATTAAGACTCGTTGCTCTAAAAATGGTTATTATTACTTACCATAGACCAAAAGTGTATGAATAGACCAGATTAAATAGTCGACTAAAAGTAAAACATGGCTTTAATCATTATCCGAAAAACTTGTGTTCTTCAATAGAGCATGTATAAAATCTTATTGGTGTATGCATAGATCTTTCGTTACTTGAAGAAATATAAAATGAAAACGGCTTGAGATTCTTTTTGGAAACACACATAAAAGAATCAATTTGATTCAAGTAATGTCTTAAGTCTACCCAGGTTGGAACTATATACTTTTAACCATGACGCTTGATGAAGATGGAAGCATTATAATCTTTTGGAAGCTGCCTACTACTGTACACATGTTGCATCAGTGTGTTCTCTCCTTTGACAAAAGCTGTTTGGTTGGGAAGGATTACTTCTTGAAGAATCACCTTAAGTCTCCTCACTAGCATTTTTGAGATGGTTTTGTAGGTGGTATTGCAGCATGAGCATGTAATCAGCTTTGAAGAAAACAGAAGTGAAGCCATCCGGGCCAGGGGACTTATTCGGGTTCAACTTCAAGAAGACCATTGATATTTTGATGCTGAGAGGTAACAAGATAACACTTCTCTGTGGTGATCATTGCATCAGAATGGCTGACGATCAAACTAACCTAAAGGCTAAAGTTAGTTTCGTAATTTAATATAGTGAATTGTAACAAAATTTGTTTCTAAATTATGTTTGAATCGTCTAGAGTCCAGACCAAATCCAATTTTGAGCAAAAAAACAGAAGCACATTTGCCGGAAACCATATCCATCAATAATATATTAAACATGCAACAGAACTTGAAATTAAACAAAAAAAACGATAAAATTAAACTTCACTTCTCACTTCTTCACGAAGTGCACTTTGACGGCCTGAACAACATCTCCTTCACGCAAAATCTCACATACGATTAAGTCTCCTTGCTTTGATTTGTTCCTCTTATACATATCGTCCCACTTGTATACCACGACACGATCGTTCCATTTCCCAACCTTTCTCTTTAATTCACCTAAATCATCTATGAGATTGATTGTGGACTTGAACTTTAACCCATAGTCTTTTATTGCTCGCATAGAAATGACCTACGATTAACCAACATATAACAAAGTAAGATATAAAGAATACACCTTATTCGTAAGTAGATAATTAATTTATCACAACTGAGAAACTTAAGAGTCAAGTAAGCTTTACCAACTCACGCCTTGAACACGATAAATTTGTAACGAAGAACGGGTTTTGGGGATCATCAAGATACGTTACTGGAATAATATCAGCACGTTTCTTTTTAACAACCATTCCTGCCGAAGAAGATCACTCAAAACGTAATTTAGAATCAATACATTTTTGATTAAAGGAAGATTAGGCAAGTTGTTTTACCTCTCTTGGAACTTCCACTAGCTTTGCTAACTTCACAAACCGATGTATCTTCATCATCTTCATAGTCATAATCATCATCATCATCGCTGGTTCCGAGAGAAAGAGAAACGATCATGTTCTCATGGCTATCTCCTTCTTCCATATGGTGATCACCTTCACCAGTTGTCTCACCCTCATCATCCGATATTTCTTGTATCTTGATGGGACTGCTTGGCTCCACAGGGAGGCCATTCCGGTGGATGCGTACCCAAAAGCTCCGAGAACCATCATAAGTGAATAAGAGGAAGTCTCTATCAATGACACCATTGTCTTTAACAAACTTTTCCCAACCTTCTTGGAAGCTAATAGTCTCCTCTTGGTTTATTGTCCATTTGACAGTCCAGAAGTTTTCTTCAGGCTTCTTGAGAACAGCGGTCTGAGGGAGAGGACTTGGATAGTACTTGTTGTAGCCGCTTGGGATTACCTACAAAATGACAATAACATACATAGGTGAAACGTTCCACTTAATGACAGAGAAACCAAACCAAAGAGAATCAAGAATAGAGGAATCAGATTTGAAGTTTAACAGAACCAAACCCTATGAAATTGGGAACAGGACCAAACCCTAAGAAATTGGTAACATGACCAGACATCAAGAACAGAGGAATCAGAATATAAGTTGAACATAGCAAACCCAAAGAGATCATGAATAGAACCAAACCCTAAGAAACTTGGAACAGAACCACTCTTAGAAATGGAACAGAACCAAACCCTAATAATCATGAATGGAGGTTATAGATAAACAGAACGTAACAGAACAGAGAAATCATATTAAACTTAAAACAGAGACAGAGCAAAGAGAGAAAAACATTAAAGGAATCAAAAATCAAAGTCATATGGTACAAAATCATTATTTTTGTCATTTTGAATTCTCTGGAACTCTTCTACTAACGTAGCAAGAACACAAACTACAGAAACAAACCATTCACAAATAATCTCATCAAAATAGTACTATATCATTCTGCAATCAAACAAGACAGGTAATTTGGAGAAGATAAAGAGAGAGTTACTTACCAAACGTTGAGAATGTTCATGGGAGTTGAAGATCTTGAGGAAATCTGGATATGGAGGAAACCCATTTTCCAACGCCATTTTCTTTTGTCTTTGCTTGAGTCTGGTTTCTACAAATGAAGAAGCTGTGGAGTTATATAGAACCTCTTCCAAATATAATAAGTGTGTGTGAGAATCTTTTGAGTGTGTAAGTGGGTTTTGTGTGAGTGTGTACCACCTCAATTCAGTGAGTCAAAGTCGTAAAGCAAAGTGTATAATACGTCATATTTGCATATAGCTTTAACAGTGGAATAGACAGTAAACGGATACATTTGCAGAGAGCTTTGAAAAGCTCTGTACTAGAGACTCCCAAAATAGAAATTTATACAAAAAATGCAAATGCCATGATTAAACATTATCTTTCTGGTAGCGTGAAGGAGTATACATAATTTATACAAAAATGCAATGCCATCACCAAAGGTAGCGTGGGATAGTGTAACTCAAAGTACAAATGAAGGAGGATTGGGACTGAAGGGCTTATCTTTTTGAAATACGGCTTGTGCCTTAAAGAACCTATCTTTTTAGAATTCCGAGTCACAAATTCATCACTCGTCAGTAGAAATTTTGAGAGTATCTAAAATATATTATTTTATTCTAATTTAATTATTTATTTAAATATTAAATCTTTAAAAAAGAATAAACCAATCATATATATATATGAAGACATGGCATATGTAAAACTTAGTAAGAAACTAGAGTCTCAAATGAGAAACTCATCTCCTTCTCTCTCTTGTTTTCTCTTGTTTTTTTCTATTTTTTTTATTATTTTAATAAAAAATATCTTGTTTTCTATTTTTTTATTATTTTAATAGAAGATATCTTGTTAAGCTATTTCCATTGAAAATGCTCTAATGATACTTAACAAAAAACTGTTTTATTCAATGTGGAACCCATAGAGACCCATCTTCCCTCTTTTGTACTGTGATCATGTCTCCTCAGAGTCTTCAAAGAGTTTGATCTCCTGGTTCAAAACAGGATTGCAAGTATTTGTTTGACAAACCCTTAACAAGCTTCCTCAATGTTTCTCAAACTAATCATTTCGTCTTTTCACCTCCTCGATGAAATCTGTCTCTAATTACGGGTTCTTGATTGGGCTGACTTGGGTTTCAAATTGTTCATTTCTAAATCCTTCTTGGACATATCACGTTTGAATTAATTTCGTTCTTTGTTTTGTGTTGGTCTATTTAGCTAACTGGGTCATAAGGCTTTACATCAGTTTCATTCTCATGAATTTATATAGTATATCTTTTATCAGGAAAAAAAAAAGAAAAAAATATAAATTATTAAAAAAGGTATTATTAACATTAATGATCAGTTTTAATATTAAAAAATATTAATAATCAGAGAAAACTAAGAAAAGTAAACACGGACAATGGACAAAAGAAAAACAATGTCGATGACATTTTCTTCCATAATTAAAGGAGAGTATTGTCAAAACTATCATTTTGAGAAGTGAATCTTTTGAATTTACCACCAAAAATTTGTGACTCATGAAGATACCAAAATCAATTGTATTTGTTTTAAAAATGATAAAACTATAAAATTAGTTTGATAGATAAATACATATATTTTTATCTAAGATAAACTAACATTTGTAATATTTTTTTTTAATTATTTTATGAACCTAAAAAACATTGTGACTTTATCTGATTTCACAAAAGAATACAAGCGTGGTTGGAGGAGAATATAAGGAGATAAATCTTATTTATAAAATTAGAAACTCGCTCGATTGTTTCCTTACAAATTTGTTCAGGTTTTTAATGGTTACTTGCACGCAAATCAACACCCTCTCGTTTCGTGTCTCCTTAATTTGTTGAGTTAGTACAAGAGAGTGTCCGAAGAAGAAGAAGTTTAACTCATTCAATAAAAAAAATACAATTAAAACTGAAATCATCTTGGCTAATAGGTACAATGGAAATCAGTACAGAACATAACAACAAAAACTTATTTATAACATTAATAGATTGAACTCTTCGGCCGGTATAGAACACACAAAAACTAAAGTGCACTACAAAAATCTCTCAAGGTCTCTCAAATGAGACACTCTTCTCACTCTCTATATTTCTTTTCTGTTATTTTTCAAATTTTTTTGGTAAGTGCATCTCCGACAAGGATTTTTTATTAGTTTCTTAGATTAAAAATAAAAAAATATACAAAAGAAAGAGAGAGAGTGAAATGGGTTTCTCGTTTGAGAACCCCAAGTTTCTTATTAAGAACACCATAAAACATGAGTCTATCTAATTGGTTCATATTATTTTTAAATTAAATTTTAATTATTTAATTAAATTAAACTAAAAATAATAATATTAAATTGAAGTTTTACCAATGGAGATGCTTTAAGAGACTCACTTAGAGACTTCTTAATTTTTTTTATTTTTTATTAGGGAGTTTCTCAATGAAAGACTTCCAATAGAGATGCTCTAAAAACCTTAAACTACATGCACACAATTAAAAAAACTGATTCTCACGTCTTCTCCATTCATCATATTCATTCTTATCATTCCCGTTAATCACCACTGTCGATTTTTATAGTTAAAACTTCAGCCGCACATTAAGTACTTATAGGCTTGGACAACTACATTCCTTATCTCTTTCACCTAAGGTTTGGTGCCAACGATATTGAGTATAGGCATTTCATAACTCAAAACAAGCCTAGCCAGATCGTCATATGAATGTGTGTAGGAGCTCATCTTTTACATCAAACATCTGCTCGGGCTTGAACCCGAGGTTTATACTCTCAAAAAGTATTCATGGTGTTTGGTGTTCAACCATCAAACGGATAGTTCGTGATCAGAAAACATCAAGTATCGCGTGAGATACCATAACCCCCTACGTTCTTCACCCTTATACAAGTTATCATGACCGATCTAAATGTTTATAGGGCCTAAGTGAAAAATTATATTTAACAAACAAATTTTTAATTCTTAGTTTTTTTTTTCCATCTAAACAATTTATTGAGATCAAATCGAGTTTACAAGGTCGTTACAGAAACTACGAAAGCAAATTCTTACATAAGCATAAATATGCGCCATATACTGAAGATGATAAAAACTAAGAAGTGAATTTGACGATACTTTCTTTAAAGCCTTACTCGCTAACGGTCTGATGAAACCGTTATTTTCCTCTTTCGTAATCAATCTTCTTATACGAAAGTTGTGCATGGTTATCTTTTAGTGGTAGAAATTTCATTTTGCACATCATATTATAAAACCCAATGCTTTCGTTGATAGCTCTAAACAATCAACAACCTGATACCAATGAGTCTGTATCAATGTCTTTTTAAAAAATAGTGACTTTGAATATCTCTCGAAGTGATCCCAAATGAACATTAAGTCGTCGTGCCCCTCTTCGTTGACCATAAACCTACCAATTCCCAGATCAATTATCCAAATTGCAAACCCAAAATGAACATTATGTCCACCATTACCAAAATCAGAAGTATTATCGTCAAACCAATCTTGTGAATCTTCAAGCCCTATATTGCAGTCTTTGAATTGACCCAGAAATTGATTATCTTCATCGCATCTTCAGAAATGTTGAGACACCATTGAGGAATCGATAGCATCCAATCTTTTAAAACCCATGATTCCCTTTGTAGGACTAGATACATTGCATCTGCAATTTGAAAGAAAAATAGCGCACAACCCTGACCAAGAATTCTCCCCACACCAGACCCAGCAAAGCCCCAAACCCGAGACATGTGACCGATAATGGCCCGTAAGTGTTGTGTCCTTGGGTTGAATGCTGTCACTATCCCTGAAACTGAAATTAGGGTGTCATTAACCCCTAAGTCCAACTCCTGTATCAATCGGCTCAAGTGATCACATATTGGTCTTGTCCGATTAAAGGAAGAAATTGGATGTTTCCAATGATTAATAATAGAGAGAGGAACTGTGCTTGGTCGGGATTTTATAGAAGGCCATGGCGGTGTGGTTTGATAGTTATCAATCCGTATGACTCGGAATTGAACTCTAAAATTAACATTGATTCGGATCAACCGAAACAGACAAGAACCGCCAACAGCCAATAACGAAAAGGAATTGGTCAGAAAAACACTCCAAGAGGGAGAAAAAACATATCAGCGACAAAGAACTCTCCGATCGCTTCTAGAATCGTCCGAAGATAAGAGATGCATCATCATCAGTACAAAAAGAACAAGACTAAAAAGGAACAAAAAAAACAAAAAAAAAAAACAAAACAAAGACCGACGCCGGTCGCCGGTCGGAAACATTGGTGACAATGGAAAGTTTAGTCGGAAAGGTGCCTGTAGAGAGAGAGAGAGAGAGAGAGAGACACGTGTCTATTAATTTAATTTTTAGTTTTTATCAATAAAAACAAGTTTCTTTTTAGTTTATTATAATAATATATAATTTAGTTGTATTCGTTTTAATAGTAGTAAGAATATGAAATTGATTTGATAGATAAATACATATATAATTTTTTCTAAGATAAATTACATTTGTTAATCTTTGTTTAAATTACTTTATAAACCTAAAAACATTGTAACTTCATACGATTTCACAAAAAGAATACATGTTAAAAACTTAAAACATAAAAAACTCTCATACTAGAGAAATATTTGCATTAACATAATAAAAATATATGAATTGTATGAAATGTGCACATCAGACCACCAATTTAAAAATATTTTTTTTGTTTAAAAAAAGGTCTAAAGTGTCGCTTGTGTGGCTTATGCCAAGTGCTAGTAATGCAAGTTATATTCCAGACAGTACTCATTTCAGAATGCTAATCCCATGATTGTCAATCTATCGGTGGATCACATCAATACCGATTAGTCAAGACCTATGCATTTCTCTCCTTCCTAAAGAACTCAACCATGATGTTAAAACAACATCATGACTGGTGTATGTGACTTGAAACACTTTCTTGTTTGCCGATTCTCTCGTTACATTGATTGCGGAAATCATTAGATATCACATGTAAAATAAAAATTAACTCAAACAATTAAACATAGAAAATAATCATAACTGAAACTACAAGCAACACAAAATGAAATGGCAAAAAGATTAATCAAACTAAAAGAACTATTTGGAGAAGTTGCAAGTTCATTCATCATTCCAAGCACTTGGGTTATGTGTGAGCCTCCAAAACATTATCCCAGATATGATTCTTTTTGAATGAGCGACGTTGCATCCAAACAAAAACAATTGGCTCATGGACTCGACAACCAAAGACCATAATGCTAAAGTCCCCAAGTCCCATATCAAATGAGCCTGTTGTTGATTCATGTAGGTTTGAGTAGGATTCTGTTGTTGATTCATGTAAGTTTGAAATAGTTTGGGTGATATTGTTCCAAATGATGTAGTGAAGGTTTCCTTGACCAATCCAAGAAAATTGTTTGTATCTTCGTAGTGTGCACAAATAAAAAAAGGTTTTCAAAGTTAATTATTAATTAACATGATCGGTACAAGTGTTAAATATATAGATTAAATATTTAGGCATATATTAAAAAATATAATAAATGTATATATGAAAATCATAATATATGCTTCCATACAAAAGATGGAAAGTTTATAGAACATCATTAGAGCTCCAAGAAGAAGAAGAAGACACAGAGAGTGGATTAAGATTATAGCCGTTAGAGCAATTAGGTTTTTTTTTAAGGTCCCATATGAATCTTTGGCGGTCGCTCCATCATGTATAAAAATTTTATAAGGTAATTTTTCAATGATTTTCATATTAATCTAAACTCTCATAAAACTATAATACATATATACATCTGGTACCATATTTTTTCTCAACATTCATGATTAAGAAATCAACAAATTTGATTGTATTTAAATGATTAAAAATTAATAATATAATATAATATTATTTTAATTGAAAAAGCAAATCTCACCAATTATATTTACCTAAACAACTTACCATATAATTTTCATTGATTTCAAGAACTATTTCTATTAACAAAAAGAATTTCTATATCTAAATATATATTATTATGGTAAAAGAGATTTTAAATTCACTTTTATTAAAATTATATTTATTTGTTCAAATATAGCAATGAATCTTGGAATTATGTAACATACCATAAGCAAATCAAGATTATTCTAAGAATAAAATTTTGGGCTCCTTGCTAAACTAAACCCTTATTTGAAATCAATTCCAAAACTAGACCCTTTTTCCTTTTCTTTTCAAAATGTCTTAAAATACCTTTTCCAGCTTCTTTTTTCACAAAAATATCTAGCGCAGATTTCTCATGTGAAGTCTGGTAGCTGGGTTTGAAAAAACAATAACCCAGAGATTCTCACGTAATAACGAAAATGCCATTGTCTTCAATAGTTCCCAACCACACTTACCAAACAAAATTGAGCTCTCAATGCTTCAAACAACCGAATTAAGTGATATTAATGCTTTAAAACTGAGTTAAAAAGTGATGTTAATGCTTTAAAACTGAGTTAAAAGCTCCATTTTTGTCGACCTCCTCTCTCATTTCAACCATTTAACTCTATAATATTGTTTTCAATATTTACCATCCATATATCTTGCGATTTACTAAGATTCGAGCATAATAACGCTTGGGTTGCTTGGGTATTGTTGGCGTGATCAATTCTTGGCCGTTTAAGAAGCTAAATACAAGCTCAAACCGAATCTTGGTAATTTTTGCTTCATTTTCTCCGATTTTCCAGAAGGCAGACTTCATGGGT